>JADBJO010004329.1:125000-140000 GCA_016801955.1 Conus betulinus | reverse complement strand
TTAACTCCATCATCGTTATCACAGCTGTTTAAAATATTCAGCATAACAGATTTCAAATTTTCACTAACATGTTTATTTCAAAACGGCAATAAAAATTATTCAGTTTGTTAGCAAAATCATAACATTCCTCTTCTGATAGATTACATTCACTTCGTGGTTTATGCTGTCCAGTGAGAGTTTTCAGGCCATCCCATGCATTTTGCATGTTACCTGACTCAAACTGCTTTTCTACTTTTTCCTTGTATGCCATCTTTGTGTCCTTTATTTCATATTTCAGTTCTCTTTGAACTGTTTTCTTTGCAAATTGTCCTTCAATTGAATGCGATTTTCTTTTTTACCAAGTGTTTTCTTAAAAGATCTGAAAACCCAAGGCTTATCATTCTGAAAAATTATCGCAGTTTTCTTTGGTCTTAATATGTTTTCCCAAAACGGTTTTCCCAATCAGAGATAACATCAGCAGCTTCATCCACATCAACACAAGAATAAAAAAAAACAAAACACACACATCCCAGTCTGCACACTCATACCAAGCTCACAGTTGTTCTATGCTGTCAGGGGACCAAATTTTTACAGTTTTTCTGCACAACATGTTGGGTTTGAACAACAGGTCAGTAAGGGGGATCAAGTGTACAGTGTCGTGATCAGATTTACCTATCTGAGGAAGGGACCACAGACCTATAAGCATCTGGGATATTACCATAACACAAATCAAGCTGCTTGTTGAAACAGGTTGGACATGTGACATACTGTTTAAAAAAGGGTAAGGTAATGTTGTTTATAGTCCAGCCAACCGCAAAGGACCATATCAGGGCTGTCACCCCATTAAAATCAACTCAAGTTATAAAAAAAAAAAAAAAAATCAACAAAACGATTCACACATCTCTTTTAAAATGTATTTTTTAAAAACACTCCAGAAATTTTGTTAAAAATCTTTCTTCCGTAAAATCTTAGATCCAATGAAAAATGCTAATCTCTTTCAGAAATTCAAAGATCACGCTGGTGGGACATCTCTGAACAAGGTTTTCATGGAGTCTACTGTAAACTGTTTGTGTCTCACATCGTGCAAGTCCCAACAATTTAAAAGAATATGTTTCACTGTGAGTGGAACATGACATGGAATACACCATGGAGCTTCTTCACCTTTCAAAAGATAAGAATAAACAGATCGGAGATCACAGTGATTAAAATCACCAAGAACGAAATCTGGAGCATCAGGGGATAATATCTGTCATTCTCACACAGCACCAGAGATATCAACTGCGGCACGTGCAGGGTGGATGAAAGGGCAGTGTAGATGACAGTGACGAACACTCTCCCCCAATTCACGGGGCAGGTAACTGTGTCGGAGTGACATGGCAATCAGGTCAGTGTCAGGAGTGCTCAGTCTCTTTTTCACTGTCACATTCACTCTATCACAAAAGCACCGGATGATGTACAGGCACACACCACCTCCTCTTGTTTTATCAGTTATTGGTGTAAGTGTATGTGTGTGTGTGTGTGTGTGTGTGTGTGTGTGTGTGTGCACACAAGTTCAGTGAACACAAAAACAGACTAATCATTATTTATGTTTTACTCCTGTTTGTACACAATTTTTTTTTTTTATAAACATTTCTTTAATGAACAGATGTGTACATAAACAACTTATTGAACTGAAGCAACAACAAGCAAATGCTTATAATGTGCTCAGTGATGGAACATTTAACAACAAAAAACACATCGACATTGACACGTAAGACAGAATAAAAAATGCTGAATATCATATGGAAAAAATTTGTAGAAATCTTACTTTAAATTAAAAGACAGGAAAGAAGATAGAACAGATCAGTTGAATCTAACAGCGATGCTAACAGGCTATCTACACAACAAATACCATGATTCCCCATGCACTGAACTTACACAAATATGAAGGGAGAGAGAGAGAGAAGAAAGTGAGACAGAGAGATGCGCCTGTCTCCTAAAACAACAAAGAGCCCAGCCCCATGTCGCAGTGGGTCTAATGCAAAGTCATAAACTGAGGAAATACTAAATCACCATATACACCCATCCCAGGGCCAACCTAGCAGCAACGTCGAGGAGAAGAAGAAGAAAAAAGAAGAGAGAAACAATTAAGAAGATGAACAAGCATAAGGAGATAAATAAGATCAGGAAGTTTAAGTACCTGTAGAAGAACAGGAAGATGAGGAAGAACAACTAATTCGCTATATATTAAAAACGTTTACTTTGGGCGATAAACTGGTGCACAGTTTTGAAAATTCTTTAATTTTCTTCCCTGGTTAATGTTTGGTCACCAAAAGGAAGTGTGTGAGTATCAATACAGTTAGGACTGAGAGTGAATATCGTATTCCTTCTTATCTGTATGTAGTTTGAACAGTCTAACAGGTAGTGCTCTGTGTTTTCTGTGTGATGGCCACACGCACATTTTGGATCAGCCAGTAGATGTCTGTTGTGTAAGTCATGATAATGTTCACAACTGATGTTTGTGGTCTGCATTTCCCACTTGCCACCATTTTTATCACATGCATTTGGTAATTTCTGAAAGAAGTGGAAAAACATGTGCTTGTGCTGCATATAGTGAAAAAAAAAAAACCCCCAGAAAACGTTAAACAGAGTTTTGTGAAACCAGAGAAACTGATACATAAAATTGTTCATAACTATGTGGATTTTTGGCTCTTATTTTCCCTCCCCCTAAATGCTCCTCTCTCCCCCTCACCTCCCTTTCCCTCTCCCTTCTGCTCACTTGATAAGTTGCTGACTGCTTTGTGACAAGACCTGTCTGCCACTCCTGCCTTATGTGAGGAAAACAGTGGCTGATCTCATCAGACCTTCACCCTATCTTCCCCACTCTTCTACACCCCCTTCCTTTAGGCCAGCTTTGGGTGTAGCACAATGGTTGGCCAACAAGTCCCACCAGCATTCCTAGAATTCTGTGGGAATCTTGAGAGCGATCTAATGTGTCTCAGGGATAGCATGCCTCTGTCACATCTTTCTCAGGTTTTTCATTCCGTTTCCCATCTAATGAATTTTGTTCTAAAGCTTTTGATTATAACTATTTCCTCCCCACTTAAAACAATCCAAAGAAAGTTAAAAAGAAAAAAACAACTACTGAAGGTAACGATGCAGGCTGTGGTCAGTGGCATACCCATTCCCTGGAATGGGGAAGTATGGCTCTGAATCACCAGCTTTGATCTTCCATCTTTACAGTTAACCATATTTTTTCTTGCCATCTATTATACACATCCAGACCATGAGCATACATACTGTACAACCAAGTTAATTTTTGAAAAATATGGCAAAAATCTCTCTTCATTCGAGGCAAATTCCAAAATAAACACACTTAACAAGAATCACCTGACATAGAATCAAAATACAAAACAGACAAGTAAGTTGTCGACAAATATATCTTTTTAAGATGTTACAAACAGCTCACAAAAGTGCTCAAAGCACTACTCCCCTGACTGCCATGAGTATACAAACTGTGCATTAACTTTACATCTTAGTTAGTGTGTTTACGTCTTATAGTTCCCCGCAAATTATACAGAATGCTGGCCAACCCTTACGTCTGGATGGTAATTAAGACGGACATGCTAGCATTAGCTTGTTGGTCCACTATACAAATACAAATTAAAGCCAGATTACTGGTCTTGTTAATCCTGTGTTTATGTGCGAATGTGTAGGTACTCGCATGAAGTAAAGGTTAGATCCAGTTACATCTCTGTAATTAAACAGAATCACAAAAAAGTGCCAGACATACATTTTTTAGAATATGATGATGCTTAACAGAAAATATGTTTTTCTTTTTAACAAAATTGTTAGCAACAAAACCCAGCTATGATGAATTAACATGTCAAGGCTTTCAGACAAAGCTGTTTTTTTTTTTTTTTAAAGTCGTCCAAACTGTCACGACAGGCTCACAGTTAACATACTTGCTTTCATTATTCACCAGTATGAGCACTGGTTCTAGGTTTGTAACCTGAAAATGAACAAAACAAAAACATATAAAGTGAACTTGCAATTTGTGTCACCCATCAAAGTAAGAGGAGAAACTGAGATGAAACAGTATACACATGTAAGTCAGCAGAAGATACAATCTATACTGCTAATGCTATGGAGGGCAAACTGCAAAACGCCTTCTTACATCCTGCTCCATTCAGCTATACTTTAACACTAATCTCCACTGTCTGGTCTCCGGCATTTTGCCGAGTCCAATCCAGCTGGGTGCCGAGTACAACACCTTGGTCAGTAATGCTATGCTATCATCTTCTGTGCCCCAACTTATATGTCTGCATTCATCCACCACAGGTGGCAACAGTTTGAGGGATGTACTAAAATCTTTCTCTGCTAAATGACCCTCTTCTGGGAACTTCAGGCCACACACCAGTGTACTCCTACAGTGGCAACTCTTGTTTCTATCATTTCTTCTTTGTCTGCTCATACTGAACCTTCCCTTGAGCATTCACTGAAGAAGAAAAAACCAGAGATGCCAAGAATAAGAAAACTGGCTATGAAGGTTGTCAATCATCACAGTCCTTGCTGTGCTTGAGAGACAGTCCAAGTGTTTGCCAATGTCCGGTTTTCGGACTAGGTGCTCAAGCTAAGAAAATGGGCGATAACAAATGCTGTTTTCCTTTCAGTAGTGGTCTTGTCCCTATGTAACGTTTTCAGTTTCTCTTCTTTTATAGAGACTCCTATGAGAGGGAGTACCAAAAGAGGATTCAAGAACAACTAAAAGGGAACTGCACCTCTGAAACACACTGATGCAGGCTGGGACTTCTGGAGCCTCTGGCACCGGAACATTCAATCTGGCAGACACGCAGGCCTTGCTCAAGCCTCACACTATTCTGCATCAAGTTGTCTCTCTCTGAGGAAGATCATTTCTCTCCTGAAAGACTTATGTCCATTTCATCACCACTGTTATGTCACAGATAAAATTTTAAGAAAAAGGGAAGAAATTCTGCATCGTTTTCTACAACTGGCATCCATCATGGTCAATCCAACCATTTATGCATTTCTTCACTATTTTTAGAGGGGAGAGGAGGTGGACTGGTTCTCTTCAGGATGCCTCTTCTTTACAGCTGCTCCTTTACCAGCATCTTGGCATGACTTCACTCTGATGAGCATTTACCTTCTCTTCAACCTCCACACAGCATCACCTCTATCAAGACAACATGGACACACTGCAGACCAGGAGAGACTCTCTTCACTGTTGTTTGCCTGTGGTAAGCCTGAGGCCTTCTCACATCTCACTGACCTGTAAAGCACATTCACGAAACACAAGACACACACACACACATTTTGTTTTCCTTTTTTTGCTTGCTTTCCCACCCTACTCACGTGCTGCTCACTCCCCTCCCCCATACACATGCAAACATTGTTGGCAACATGCCATTTTGAGGGTGCACAAAGATTTAACACTTCCAGTTGGCACCGTCATTTTCTCAAAAAATTACTTGGCAGACACATGCACACACATCAAATACATTCAGACAGAAACTAGTACGGCAATGAGTTGAAAAAAATGTAGTGTGAGTAAAAGTATTCATCTATCTGGATACCTTTCTATGTCTGAAGTCTGCTGGCAAGACAGTGATGAGAAATGTCCACATGGAGAGGGACCAGTGGAACAGCAGATCCTACAAAGAGCCCTTGGCCATGTCCTGTCACTCACTGCACAAACAGTGACAGGATCCAGATACACATGCCCAACACACCGATCAATGTCTAAAAGACGATGGCGGGAGGGAGGAGGAGGAGGAGTGGAGAGAGAGAGAGAGAGAGAGAGAGAGAGACAGAGAGAGAGAGAGAGAGAGAGAGAGAGAGAGAATGAACAGATGATTATGAGCAGCAAAATTTTTCTCAAACGCAACTGCTCTGCTTCAGCAAAACTTTCCTGTGTGAAAAGGTAAAAGACTGTGTTTTAACCACAACTGATAATACATTAACACAACTGATATTGTTGTCATACATTAACAAAGTCCTTATACAAATCCTTATACTGATACTGATATTGTTGTCATACATTAACAAAGTCCTTATACTGATAATGTTGTCATACATTAACAAAGTCCTTACACTGATAATGTTGTCATAAATTAACAAAGTCCTTACACTGATATTGTTGTCATACATTAACAAAGTCCTTACACTGATATTGTTGTCATACATACAAAGTCCTTACACTGATATTGTTGTCATACATTAACAAAGTCCTTATAGCTGACCTTACTGCCAAACAAACTGATATGTTGTCATACAGCCTTAACAAAGGTCCTTACACTGCGATGATTGTTGTCATACATTTTGGCAAAGTCCTTACACTGATATTGTTGTCATACATTAACAAACTCGTCCTTTTGGCGATTGCTGACATCACTGCTAACGGACAGCGCAAGAGGAAGATATTGTTGTCATACATTAACAAAGTCCTTACACTGATATTGTTGTTTCATACCCTTAACAAAGTCCTTATTGCTGACATCACTGTATGCAAACTGATATTGCTGTCTTACATTAATAATGTTTTTACAGCTGACATCACTGCAATGCATTGCCAGAGCAAGCAACATCCTTACCGCTGAAATCATCATTCGCCAGCAGCTATAGTCAGGTGAAGTCAGGTGATGTGACATGAGTATTGGTGCGCAGCACTTACCAGGTTAATTGGAGGTCGACGCTTGACCAGGTCGCACACGTGGTTAGAGGTCGGCAGGAAACTTTCCCCCACAGTGTTGTGTATTACCACAGTGTTGTGTGTTACCCACAGTGCTGTGTGTTCAGAATGTTGTCTGTCTATTATGGAAACATTTCCCGCCCACAGTGTTGTGTATTACTAGTGTTGTGTATTACTACAGTGTTGTGTATTACTAGAAAGAGTGCCTTGTGTTAGGAGTGTTGTCTGTCTATTAGAAACTGTGTGTTCTGTGCACTCACATGGAGAATCTGGTGAGTTAAACTTTTGATTTTATTTGAAATATTCTATGCATGAATCCAGATCAGTGAAACAGCATGCTGAAAGAATGAGGTGCTGCTGGGAGTTGATCGTTGACTACTCAAGTTTGATTTTACTGCACTATTACAGCCTGAACTAGATCTTTCTTGACTGGGGACTTAAAGCAACGGAATTTGCACACAATATGGATCCCCATTGCCACTGAGTATGGCAGAGAGAGAGAGAAAAACAAGAGAAGAACCTGTGGAAATGGAAAATCCATGTGAGTGTAAAGGTGGGGGAATGGAAGAACTGGGAGAAAAAAATGGGATAAAAGGTTTGAAATGATGATGAATATGCTCTCCCGTTTTGAAGAAAAACTATCCACAATGTCTAGAGACCAGTCTGCTAAGACAAAGAAAAAGGAAAAAAAACGCGCCTCTGATAACAGCCTGCCTGGCGCCAGAAAAATGTGCTCACGCTTGGCCTCCCCTTTGTTGGGCTCGGACATAGGCCTAGATGATGAAGCAGACAAACTTTCCTCTCTGGCTGAGACCAAAAAGAGAGCACAGAAACGCAAAAGACAGACCAGTTCAAGCTCAGAAGAAAAATCATGGATGATGATGATGATGATGATGACGATGCTATTTCCATTCCATCCTCTGATGAGGATTTCTGGAAAGACATTGAGAATGCACCAAGTGAGAAAGAACCAATCACAGACGGGGTTACCACTTCCTTAGCAGAGGTAGCAAACAAGTGTTTTAAAAAGAAACACAATGTAGAGAAGTTGAAAGAACAATCTGACAAAGTTTAAAAAGCCCGGAAATTGTGACAACTTGCAGGTGCCCTCTCTGAACCCTGAGATTTGGAAGAGGCTGCCAATCCATGCCAGAAAGACAGATCTGAAACTTGTTCAGATGCAAAACCACCATTGTGAAAGCTGCCACGGCCATTGTGAATACAACACAGCTCATTCTCAAAGCTGACAGTAAAGGCAAATGCAAACTGGATAAAGGGTTGAAAAAAGCTGTCACTGACTCACACTCTGATGCTCTCCAGCTCCAAGGCCGCACCTCCTCTGATATCTCTCACAGACGCAGGCTAGCTTTGCGCCCTTTCCGAAGCAAAGACTTGGCAGGCCTCTGCTCAGACACTGTACCTATCACTAGCTTGCTGTCAGGGGACAACCTGGCTGGCTTGCTCAAAGAAATCCGGGAAATGGAGAAAAAGGGGGCTGTAATAACAAGCACCAACAGCAACAACCCACACAAATGATTACAGACAGACAGACAGGCATGGGTTTTTAGGCCAATGAAACTGGCGACAAAAGGGGCATGCCCCCAAGAAAGGGTTTTACAGCAAGCAGACTCAGAACAGGTACTACTACCACACCAAGAAAAATAGGGTCTGAGTCACCCAGACAGGAAAGGGTAAGTGAGACACGTGCACTCCCACCATCAGTCCTGTCCTTTATCGACACTGAAGTACGTTCATTCCAAGGGGGCAGAATAAAACAGTTCAGTGAAAAATGGAGAAAAACTGACCTCAGATCCAGATATTTTGGAAACAGTCAACGGCCTAAAATTGGAATTCAACTGCTCAGTCACAGACATTCCAGTGTCATATCCCAAACAACCATGACTACATGCAAAAGAAAAAGAAATAATTTCTTGTGAAACTCAGAAATTAGCTCAGAAAGGCGTACTAACCACTTGCAATCCAGAGCCCTGTCAATTTGTTTCCAGTTTTCACATGGCCCATAAAGGATCGAAATCACACAGAATTATTCTAAATTTGAAAGAACTAAACACGTACATCACATACCATCATTTTAAGATGGACTGCCTACAAACAGCACTGCAAATGATCCCCCCAGGCTGTTATATGGCCTCTACAGACCTCAAGGATGCCTACTATTCAGTGTCCATTCACTCAGAGCACAAAATATTTCTAAGATTTGAATGGGGGTGGACAACTTTGGCAGTTTGAAGCCCTACCCAATGGTTTGGGACCAGCACCTCATAAATTTTACCAAACTTGTCAAACCAGTTTTGGCCACTCTAAGACATAAAGGACACGTGTGTAGTCTTTCACTGATGATTCTCTTCTCATAGCTTTGACACATATAAAGCCTGCAAGAAGCTTGTCACAGAAACTTTGCACACCCTACGCTCACTTGTTTTTATTGTACCCCCTGTGTCTTGGAATGATCACTGACCCATCAGCAATGAAGATGACCTTGACACCTGACAAGTGTGTGAGATATGATTACTTGCGCAAAAGAAACACTTACAAAAAAATGTAAAAATAAGAGAGGTGGCAAACATGGTAGAAAAAATTGTAGCTCCCTTTTCAGCAGTGAAGTTTGGACCATTGCATTACAGAAAGCTTGAAGCAGATGAGAAGAAAGTGCTGAGTTTCCATATGGGTGACTTAGATCAATGCATGACCCTGTCCACTCCTGCTAAGGCAGAACTACAATGGTGGATTGATAATGTTGCTGAAGCATACAATGATATCTGGTTGAAAAATCCTGACATTGTGATTACCTCTGATGCTAGTTTATCAGGCTGGGGTTGTGCCTGCAGTGATGTTCAGTCAGGGGGGTTGTGGTTACCAAGAAGCCAAGAGGCACATAAACTATTTAGAGTTAAAGGCTGCATTGTTTGCATTGCAGTGTTTCCAAACACAACTAGAGGCAAACATGTACATATCATGACTGACAACACAACAGCAGTGGCATGCATAAACCACAAGGGCACCAGTTACTCAGATGCCTGCAACAGCATCACCTTTTCTATCTGGGAATGGTGCATAGATAACAAGATCTTTCTGTCTGCAGCCCACATTCCTGGCAGTTGTAACACTGCCGCTGATGCAGAGTCCAGGAATGTTAATGTTGATACAGAGTGGATGCTAGACAGCAGTGTGCTTCACCAGACACTGAATACATTGCAGGTGCAGCCTGACACTGACCTCTTTGCTTCCAGGTTAAACAGGCAGTTGCCAAAGTAGTAGCTCACCGCCCAGATCCACAGGCACATGCTGTTGATGCCTTTTCAGTCATGCACTGGGTTTAAAATTGATGCTTTTCCACCTTTCAGCATCATCCCCCAGGTACTACAAAAGATCGAGGACCAGTGCACTGCACAGGTGGTGGTGCCCAGTTGGCCGACACAGGTGTGGTGGCCAGTGCTGACATCACTGCTGATCAAGAAACCTGTGCCACTGAGGGGCAGGAAGCTACAAACACTGCCCAGTCATCCCACATGCAACACCTGCTGAGGAAGACTCAGACTGATGGCAAGTCTGCTATCTGCAGTCACTACCAACAAGAGGGGTTCTCAAACCAAGCAGCAGATCTCATAGTCAACTCCTGGAGACCAGCAACTCAAGCTGCCTGCAATTCTGCTACTGAAAAATGGAAATGTTTTTCACAGAAACACAGAGTTAGTCTATTTTCCCCAACTTTACCTGAAGTGTCAAATATTTTAGCACACTTGTTTTCAGGAGGAGCTAGTTACAGTAGTGTGTAAATACTGCTAGGAGTGCTCTGTCTGCCTTCTTACCACTGTATGATGGGAAATCAGTGGGTTCCTATTCCATGTGTGTCATGTTGTCAAGGAAGTTTTTGAGGAAAGACCTGCAGTTCCAAAATACCATGACACCTGGAGTGTAAGTACAGTTTTAAAATACTTAGACTCACTTCCCGAAATAGCAGAGCTGTCTCTTAAATATCTCACCCTCAGAATGTGTATGTTACTAGCATCATGAACAGGACAGAGATGACAAGCCCTGCATTTACTGAAAGTAGAAGATTTAAAATTTGCTCACAATAAAGGTGTCATCCTTTTCTCAGCAAAGCACAAACCGTCATGGCCAGGCTTTCATACAGAACCAGGAGAAATCTTAGCTTTTAGGAAAAACCCCAATCTTTGTTAAGTTGAGCATTTACAAACTTATCTGAAACGAACAGAAGAATTGAGAAAAACATGTAAGCTGTTAGTCAGTTATGTGAAACCTCACGTGCCTGTGTCCAGACAGCTACTATCTCGTTGGGTCAAGGCTGTATTGGGAAAGGCTGGAATAAACACAGAACCATACTCCAGCCATAACACTCACTCAGCCAGCTGTTTGGCTGCTGTGAGTGCGGGGGCTAACCTTAATACAGTGATGAAGGCTGTCGACTGGTCCAGTGACAATACATTCTCCAAATTCTATAAACTATCTGTGCAGGAGAATTTTGGGCAAACAGCACTTGATGCCTATTTCAGCGGCAAATGACTCTTTTGAATGTGTCAGCTACAGACTGCATGAAACTTATGGATTGATATTGCAGGTTAAACTGAAAGTGAATATATTTCACTTATATGCTAATCAACTTTGCTTAGTGGAAAAATACTTTGTGTGAGTGATTGTCGAGTGCCCACTAGATGCTCTAAATTCTCATGTCACGTCACTTGACTTCGCCTGACTAAAGCAACAAGCAAATGATAATTAGAAAATTAACTAGCCTTACTTTTGGAAGGGGACATTTAATTGAAATTATCATGAGACTGTTGCGGGGAAGGTGAAGGGACGTGCCCACCCTGCAATGGTTTCATGGTAATGCTCTACTGAATGGACCCACCATTCTTTGTTCTTTGCACTGCAATATCTAGTGGGCACTCACTCTAAATGTTGCCCTGGTTTAGCGCTGTGCACCAATGCTCATGTCACATCATGTCCCTTCACCTTCCCTGCTACAGTCTCATGATAATTCCAATTCAACGTCCCTTCCTAAAGTAAGGCTAGTTTGATTTTCTAATTATCATAACAAATAACGATACATAACAATCCTCCGTAAACGATAGTACCGTCACGTATTAACCGAAAAAAAGCTATGTTTTTTATTGCTTACACAATTGTTATACATTAGCAGAACAGTCTTGATAGCCAGTATTATTTCCATATAACTGTCATGATAACCAGCATTACTGCCATACATTAATAGAAAAAAATGTTATACCTTAACTGAACAATGTCTTTACAGCTGACATTGCCAAAAATTGATAGAAAAAAAATGTCTCTGTAGCCCATATTTTTGTCATACATTAACAGAACAATGTCTTTGTAGGCCATACATTAACAGAAAAATATCTTTATAGCCAATATCATTTCCATCATTTCCAAACATTACAGAAATATGTCTTCACAGCTGACATTACTGTCAGACATTTACTGAAAAATTTCTTTACAGCTGATTAACAGAACAATGCCTTTATTGGCAACATTATTGTCATACATAACAATGCCTTTACAGCCACAATCACTGGCATACATACTGCTTTTTTCAGAGCTGTATTACTGCCATACATAACAATTTTTCTATACCTGGCACCATTCTTTTCGTACAAGAACAGAACAATTTATTGTGTAGCTGAATTAATAATAATACCATTAATAACAATTATTTACGGCACTTAATCTTACATCATAAGTGCTAAGCGCTTAAAATACATAAAAAGTTTAAAGAAAACATAAACAAAAACAAATAAGAAGATGAATATTGCAATACGTACCATGCATCTACAAACTAGGGTGCATATTAACGCACACACACACACATACTTACAACTTTATACAGCTGACACTATTCTCAAATATCAAGTGAGCTATTTCTTTGCAGCTCATGTTTTCATGTATTCAAAGACATCAACTTAAATTCATAAGACATCAGTTTAAATTCAACAACAAGTAATAACATATAACAAAAAAGTCAGTTCTTACATACAATTACAATAAAATCACTCTCATGGATTTACAAAAAATTTCTTATACCTGACATACCTGCACACCTTGTCAAACACTAAAACAATTTCTTTTGTAGGGAACGTTAGAATGTGGACTTTTATGGGTTTATTTGATCATATTAACATCATCAAAAGCCCATCTAAACACACTGACCAGAATACTGATAACAATGATGAGGACACCTCTTAACTCAATTTTCCATACCTTCATCTCTCTTCCCCTGTTTCAAATGGGAGAAGAAGAGCACTCAGGACAGCCACCAAACAGGTCAGCCCATAGACAGAAATGGTGAGGTTGGATGACGACTTCAGCAGCACCTGACAAATACAAGCTCTTATGGAAAAAATGACGATCTCACTGATAGCGTCTGTGAATGCACCAAATATATTCTTTCTTAACACATTTATTCGTTGGTCTTCGCCACTTCCAAAACTAAGAATCATTATTATATTTTGCAATGAAATACATATTCTGCTTGTTTTAAAACTGAATCTTTTTCTGCTTCACACATCCATCATGGTGGAAGCAACATTGTCCTTTGTCTCCATCACAGCCATATAAGCCACAAAGGGACCACATCACTGTCTTTCCACAACATTTCAGTGGAGAAAGTGGACCAAAACAAAATAATAAACCAATGAGGAAAAAAAATGGACCATATCAGAAGAAAGTAGGCTAAATCTGGAAAGGTGAGCTGAATTAGGAGAAAATGGACTGAACCAGAAGAATGTGGGCTAAATCATGAGAAAGTGACCAAATCACAAGACTATGGGCCTAACCGTGAGAAAGCAGACAAAATCAGAAAAACAAAGAACCACTGAAAAAGTGAATCCCTATGCCCTATCTGAGCAGATGCCTGACAGGATGAAAAGTGAAAGTACGTAAGTGAAACAGAACGTCTGGCAGTGAAAGGGTTAAACAACAATTTTTTAAGTAATAAAGAAACATAACAAATCACTGAATATACTCTTTCTAGGCTGCTGTTGTTATGACACTATGTTCACAAACATCAGCAAAAACGTGCAACAGTCAATTTCATTTATAAACAGCAAAAGACTGCGAATGGTTTGTTGCACCCGGTCACAAAGCATGTAGTATGTGTGTTCAGAAGACTTGAAGACTCTATGTTAGTGAGTGGATGCCATGCATATATCCTGTTTGACTTGGTCAGTGATGAGGTATGATTTCTGCAGGGCAGGTAAAAGGGGTTTAGGTACACCAGCAATGAATATGCCTAGGCCATCAAGATACAGACTGGCACACACTGGATTGTTCTCAGAATTTGAACACTCTCCGAAAATTTATCCCCCACCCCAACTCCCCCCTTTCTTTATATATATATACACCAAGATGCATGTCAGAAGCTTTAACGCACAGAATTTAAAATAAATGGAAAGGGGACTATGTAGGCAAGCCTAATTAGAACAAGGACAGGGACATAGGAGAGTACCAAGGCCAGAAAGCTGATGCTAGGTAGGGTGTGGTTCATGTATTCCTAGACTGTGAGTGTTTTCATCAGTAAAGAGCTTGTAAAACAAGCGAAATGATCAGTTGGGGCTGAGCAGAGGGGAAGGGGGAGAATGGTTGGAGGAGATGGGTCGGTGTGTTGGTGGATCTGTGAAAGCTAAAGAGTTTAATTTGGGGTCTACTTTTTCAGTCTTTGCTGTTCCTCATAATGCTTTCATGGATTACATCATGTTTTGAAGCACACTCCTGACAGTGGCATGTGACCACCTTTACTTTCACAAATGGAAGTGACAGCCATATTGAACTGGGAGGACTTTTCAGACTGAATGCAGATTGCAGTTTCAGTCTCCATGCCTTGGAATTGCTTTTTTAAGGCTCTCTTTGCAAGAACATGAGACTAAATTACTTGGATTTTTATAGTCAAAAGAAAAACATAACACTTCCAACACACAGTGACGAAGAAGGACAAAGATGATACTGCTGATACTGAAAGAATTAATTTTTGTACAAAAATTCATGGCTTCAAATGTTGTTGTTACTTTTTACAATCATTTTCTTTTCTTTCAAACAGAAAAACTGTTACTTAGCATCATACTGAGGATTTTACCTGTGCAAAAAAAAGGGGTGAGGGTGGCTCCCACACGTGCCATTCCACTGCATACTCCCAGGCCCATCGCTCGTAGAGAGGTGGGATAGAACTGCCAATAAAGCAAGTTTCTGTTGCCAGTCATCAATCAGCAACATTTGAAAACAGTTAGCATTACCCAACAACAAAAAAAAAGAAATATTACTAAGTAACACATACAGAAGTC
>JADBJO010004329.1:42500-120000 GCA_016801955.1 Conus betulinus | reverse complement strand
GTTAGCATTCCTTGGAGTAAAATTTTACTTACCTTGAACTTAAATATGGATCTTATATCACACATTCTTGCAGCCAACTCACTGCGCTATATTCACACTCAAACTAACTAGCACAAGTGCACTACACAAACACTGCACGTATCAAGTTGACCATCTCATTACAAAAATTAAAAAAAAACTATAATGCCCTCCTCCTTCACGACCACCCTCCCGCCCACCCACACACACAGAGTGACAGTCACAGGCATATCTACCCTTCATACCGTTTTCATGTTCCATCTTCTCTTTGTACTGCCACTCCATTCCCCAACCCCCTCCCCCATTTTTGGGGGTGGGGGTGTGTGGGCGGGGGGGAGCGCAGCTAATTAACAGTAGAAGTTAAAGTAAGTTAAAAGTGACAGACACACAGTTTGAGCAATTTTGCTTTCACTAGTGTCAGGAAACATCTTCTTGAACAGGGAACAAGGCGCTGCGTCAGCCACCAGCCTACACATCATGATCATGATCTCAGCGTTTGTCACCTGCTGCTTCAGGTCCCCCACTGGACTACGCCTCAGCCTTTTTCAATGCTTGTACTATTGAAAGTGTTCCTTTCATCATCACTTCTGATAGTTTTTTTTTGATGTAATTTTGACAAAACATGCTTTATGCAGTTGTTGCGCCTTCCATGACCACAACTAAAACCCGTTTCGCACAAAGTGCACCACACCAAAGTTGGACTTTTCTGAGCTTGGGACTATGCACTTCCAAGTTTGCATGGTATACATTCAGGAAAGTTTGCTCCCTTGTTTTGGCTACCTTCTTTTCAACATCTAGCTCCTCATCACTCTCATGAACATGTATTTCGCTGGTGATTGCATTCTCTTAGCAGATATCTGTGCAAGTCGCTCTCTATGACAGATGGCCAACCGTAGTGTAAGCCAGTACGCACCAACTGGAACCAGAGACAATAACTCACGTCTTCAAACAGGAAAATAGTACTTTTCTTTTTCTTGTGTGTGTGTAGCAATGTTGCCAATTTTTGTATTTTTTGTTGTACTCAGCGTATTATCATACTTTCCAGTCAAATTTCATAAAATACGCTAGAAAGTCGTAAAGTAGACAGGTCTGCACCATGCTCTTTAAAGCTGTATATGTCACAGAGCCAGAAACTGTAATCACTACTGATACTAGTATCAATTTATGGTTGGTAGTGCAACGGTGAGCACAAAGCATGGGAGAACAGAGGCTTGGACCAGAAATTAAATTTTACTGGAAATTAAAATGGCAAATTTTTTTTTTTCCAAGGGTTCAGGACAAACAACATGAACATCTGTAAAATGATACCACAACAGTAGTTGCCTGTCTGAACAAAATGCAGTTAAAAGCAGATTGGGGAATGGTGTACTGATAACAGTGTTTGGGTGAGTACTTGGATGGCGGAGAATGGATCACAAATGTGACTATTGATTCATGTTTGAAAAAAGAAGGGTACTGATCTTATGAACTGAATTATGCCAGGGTAAAACAGCACTGGCAGAAGGGAAATCAGGAAATACACAGACATAAGTTTTTCTGGGAGGCATCAAAGGCTTCTTGATTTGAGAGATCTTTGTTCTGGACCTTGAATCACAGGGATCGCCTCTGGTCCAATTCTATTAAAATGGAAGTTCATGTGATTCTTATGGGCAGAGTCAAAATGAGGTGGAAAGAGCATTCACAATGATCAACTAAATATCAAAGTTGGCTGTTTTAATGACAGACAACATTCTTTCAATGCTTTTTTTTTTTTTTTTGAGAACTCTACCCTTGTTAGAAGTACTAAAATCAAGCTTGAATTACAGAAGCTGTGACCATGTGGCACTCTAAAAAAATCCATTCCGACAGTGAAGAAAGGAGCGGCTTCACACCCAAGGAAAGAAATGAAACTCACAAAAACACTTGACAAGTCAACAGTTTCAATGTGGCAGTCTGGGCAAACTGTTCTGTAATCACTCCCAAGAGAATGGATCATCATCTGTCTTCTTTTGCTGGTAGCCTGGTATTTGAGAGCTGGTACATTTTGAGTAAAAACATGAGCAAACCAAACCTAGGCACAGCAGACATTGAACACAAGTTAAATGATCTTAGTGCCCATCAATCTGAAATTTTCACAAGCCCCCAAGCCAACCAGCAGAAACAAAACCTCTGTAGTCATAAAAATGGGCTTACTTTGACGATGCTCTCTCCAGTGAAAGAGAAATGTAATGCCCCAAAAGACAAAACACATGCGTGGAAGGTAAGTACAGCATCAACAGCATGTCTGAACAATCATGCATGCATGCATGCAGAGAAGCTTCTTTAACATGCACAGACCGTGTTGAACAAATGTTGACAAGTAGCACAAAGCCAACAAAGCCTCCAAACTGCATTGCCATTGTGTACTTGCGCGTCCAATTTCTCCATCAGAAAAGCAGCCAGAAATAAGCCTAAACATAGTCATAAATAATGGTATTTCTTCTGACCAGCTGATGAAGACTGATGGTAAACTGCTATTAAAACTCCATAATACTTCATTCTTAACCAAAACCTACTATCAATGCACCACTGCATTTCATATTTAATTGCTAAGAAAACAATCCACTATACTGAGAACATTGCATCTCATTCCTATTTACAAACATAAAACCATCATCAACACCACTGACTTTCATTTTTTTTTACCAACATAAAAAAACACACTATTGATACCACAGCATTTCATTCTACTTTACCAGCATAAAAACTGCTATCAACACCACTGAACTTTATTCTTCTTTACCAGATAAAAACCGCTATCAATACCCCAGCATTTCATTCTTCTTTACCAACAACTGACATACCACAACTGCTATCTATCAATACCACAGTGTGTCATTCTTCTTTACCGATGTAACAACTACTATCAATACCACAGTGTGTCATTCTTCTTTACCGATGTAACAACTACTATCAATACCACAGTGTGTCATTCTTCTTTACCGATGTAACAACTGCTATCAATACCACAGTGTCTCATTCTTCTTTACCGATGTAACAACTGCTATATCAATACCACAGTGTCTCATTCTTCTTTACCGATGTAACAACTGCTATCAATACCACAGTGTGTCATTCTTCTTTACCCATGTAACAACTACTATCAATACCACAGTGTGTCATTCTTCTTTACCGATGTAACAACTACTATCAATACCACAGCATTTTATTCCTCTTCGCTGACACAACTGCTATCAATACCACACCATTTCATTCATTGTAGTTTAGACATTGCAGTTTTGTTCATTAGCATAAATGCTGACGAACATCAACATCTGCGAGACTGTCATCCGTGATCTTGATTAAAATTTTTTTTACCTCTCACTTCAAGGTGTTTGGAGGTACTGTCTCCTTCCAGAACACTCCTCTCCCCAAGATGACTGACACCCCCATCCCCTTCTTCCTTTTCAATATTGTTATTGGCTGCTGTTCATCTGAAAGCTTGTCAACCAGACAGGCAACAGAGGCAGGACAGGTAGATTAACCAACAAAAAGGGAAGATCAAGCCTCACCACTTCACTGCTACACCACAGGCTGTAAGACTGATCACAGCTAGTGAAAAATACACTTGTGTATGCCAGAGAGGGCAATGTTCATCTCTCCTACTCTTGAAAGACTGTATTAAGTTTCATTAAGCAACCCAGAAGAAATGTAAGTTGAAAATATGATTCAAGTCTTTAGACTATGCCTTGCTTGTTTTTATGCCATATGTTTTAACAGTGTAATTTTATGCCAGCGCTTGAGAGATAAAATCTGTCAAGATGCTGAATGAGTTTTCTACTTACCAGAATAACTTTTTGTCACTATTTGGTAAAATCTGTTACAATGATTAATGAATATTGTCTTTTGACAGACTAACCTTTTATCAGTACTTGGTATTATCCATTAAGATGATTACTGATACTATATTCTGTCTATTCTGGGTGAAGACTGATATGGTGATTTATGAACACTGTTGACTGCCTTAAATGTTTTGTAGCAGGTGACTCTAATCAATATGTGTACTTGGGCTAAGTGTATTCCAGTATCTGGTTACTTCAGCTAAATTTGTAATTAAACTGTAGAGTTGTTTCCCTCAAATTGTTTAGCCGTTTCTCACCACCTCTTACCACTTGTAAGAACTATTGGAACTAAAGTGGAGACTGGAAATTAAGGCAGATACATTAATGCCAGTCTAACCTTTGCCGGCCGAGATCTCAAATATTTACTGAAAGCCAGGACAAGTGTGACAACTTGCCAAGACTGACTCTAAGACACTTATTTACAAACCAGGTTCTATGATTTCTCTAGAATCCTGGGCTCTGTGACTGGCCCAGCACAGGATGGAGAATTCATGCTACCATGAGGCCAAGCAGACCAAACAGATCAGCCTACAGAGAAGGTGGATCAGTCACCAGCAACTGTAGGGAGATCCACACTAAACAGCTAAGTGCCAAAGAACCCCACCTGAAGTTATCATCATCATTCCTCCCTTCATGATGAAATGGAGTGAGAAACTAGCTTAAATCAATACAATCTGGTGCAACTGAACTTTCATACATCATTCCAATGTTTGAAATTATTTTTAATTCTGTCTGTCACTCAAAGCATATAAGCACTTTTAAGAGCATAAGCCTAATCATCAAAAGAAATAATTATTAATGTTTTCTCGACACAGTTAAAAATACACAAAAATGGTTCATGAGAGTAATGACAACTACTCCATAACTGTAATAGAGAAAACATTCTTAGTTCTTCCCCTACAAGGCCACACCTGCCACCATACCTGTCACCTACAGGACACACCTGCATCCCCTACCTACCTGTCACCTACAGGAACACACCTGCCACCCCTACCTGTCACCTACAGGACCAGGACCTGCACCTGCCCCTACCTATACAGGACCACACCTGCCACCCCTACCTGTCACATACAGACACACACCTGCCACATACAGGAACACACCTGCCACCCCTACCTGTCACCTACAGGACCACACCTGCCACATACAGGGACACCACCTGCCACCCCTACCTATCACCTACACGACCACACCTGCCACCATACCTGTCACATACAGGACCACACCTTCCACCCTACCTGTCACCCACAGGAACACACCTGCCACCCCCTACCTGTCAAATACAGGACCACACCTGCATCCCCTACCTTCCTGTCACACCTACAGGACCACACCTGCCACCCCTACCTGTCACCCACAGGACCACACCTGCCACCTACAGGACCACACCTGCCCTGTCACCCACAGGACCACACCTGCATCCCCTACCTACCTGTCCTGTCACATACAGGATTACATCTGCCACCCCTACCTGTCGCACACAGGACCACACCTGTCACCCCTACCTGTCACAAACTCACATAAAACTACTAACAACACCACTGCATTTTACTTTCTTTACTGATGTAAAAACTTCTAACACCACTACTGCATTTCATTTCTTTACTGATGTAAAAACCACCAACACCATCACTGAATTTCATTTTCTTTACTGACATAAAAACCACTAACAATGCTACTGCATTTTATTTTCTTCATCAGCATAAAAATCACCATCAACACCACTGCATTTCATTCTTTTTACTGACATTAAAAGTACTATGAACATTACTTCATTTCATTCTTTTTACTGACATTAAAAGTACTATGAACATTACTTCATTTCATTCTTTTTACTGACATTAAAAGTACTAAAATCACTATCAACACCACTGCATTTCATTCTTTTTACTGATATTAAAGTACCATGAATACACTTTGTATCAAATGCTAAAACACTAAATTCAGCAAAAATGTGTCCACCTGTAAGAGAACATACAGACTATGCATGGTGTGTATGAGACAGGTTTGGGAAAAAGGAAAAAAAAAAAAAAAAAAAAAAAAAAAAAGCTAGTAGTGGAAATTCTTTTTCTTTTTTTTTTCGCTTTTTGTTTTTTTTTGGCAGATGAAGAGGACAGTGCGAAGCACCAAAAAATGAAGAGGTGGATTTTGGCGTTAGGGAAAAAAAAAAAAAAAAAAAAAAAAAAAAAAAAACGCCTTAGGTGCTCCATTGATCCGATAACTGAAGCCACAAAAAAAAAAAAAAAAAAAAAAAACTATGAACATTACTTCATTTCATTCTTTTTACTGACATTAACACTATGAACACCACTGTATTTAGTTGCAAAGTGAGGAGACTGCAGACGGAAATTTAAACAAATCCGAAATATTGAAAAAAGCTCCGCCCAAAAAGAAGTAATGCTCATAGTACTTTTAATGTCAGTAAAAAGAATGAAATGCAGTGGTGTTGATAGTGATTTTAGTACTTTTAATGTCAAAAGTAAAAAAGTAATGAAATGAAGAATAAATGAAGTAATGTTCATGGTACTTTTAATGTCAGTAAAAAGAATGAAATGCAGTGGTGTTGATGGTGATTTTTATGCTGATGAAGAAAATAAAATGCAGTAGCATTGTTAGTGGTTTTTATGTCAATAAAGAAAATGAAATTCAGTGGTGAATCATAAGACAACACAACACCTTTCAACCTCTTAGGTCCTCTTCAGGCAAGATACACAACACTCAGGACAAGGAAAACGAATGTGCAATCACTTATCTTCATCCAATTTGTTCCAACATCGGCGAATTTGATGAAGTGATTGTTCATTCATTTTTTGTTGTCCTGAGTGTTGTGTATCTTGCCTGCAGAAGACACAAGTGGTCGAAACGCGTTGTTGTCTTATGATTCACTTGTCAACATTTTTTTGTGGAACTTTATCAATAATTTTTCAAATTTAAGAGACAATGTTCGGAAATCTGCAAGGAAAGCAATCTGTATTAGAACTTGTATTCATGAGAGCGATCCCACTGTTTTCATGTAACAGAAACTGCTGGTATGACACCTCAAGCAATTTTGCTCCATCGGTCAGCTTAACAGTCAGAGAGAGAAAGAACATGTCAAAACATCACTGTACAATGATTCACCTGTAATGCTGACAGTCAATTTCCCAATCATTATCTTGGCATGTGCTTCGAATCTAATAATTGACTTTGCACATTTATTTCCTTGGCCCATAAACTAAGAAAAAAAAGTAAAAATTTGTTCGTACACAAAACGCAGATATTATCTTTCCCTTTTACTTTCTTTTCCAAGAACAGCTTCTTTACTGGAAAACACAACAACAACAACAACAAAAAACACTGCTATCAACAACACTGCATTTCATTTTCGGCAATGACATAAAAGTCATTACCAATGCCACTTTCTCTCATTCCTTGAATATCATAAAAACTGTGACTGCCTTTACATTGCCTGCTGACACCATGATCATGAATTTGCTCACCAATAACAAATTCATGATAAACAGATGAAGTCTAAGTCACGGATCAAGGCAAATATTTTCCAAACACACACACACACAAAAACATCTTTCAACTTCATCAGAAAGCAGATGAAACATGTGACAGAGCGCAACCCTTTCGACATCACATAGCTGACATGATACACAGTGAAGCACCATTCTGCACTACAAAAGTATTCAAATTAGTATTTAAACTGTAAACAAATTACATAGTAATCCACATTGTCATCTGGAAGAATCTGATATGGCCCATAAGCAATATTACTTATTTCTCTGGAAGGATCCTTTACCATACAGACCTGTTCAGCTTGGCTGAACTTGTCAGGAGCACAAGGCACCCATCAACTTAGTTCTAGGGATCTCCAAGATACAAAAGCTGTTTTATCACGCTAGGGCAAATGTACCATCAAGGCAGTTTATATACACTCCCAGCCCACAAACCACTTCTGTTACAAATCTGTTGTATGCCATTATCCACTGCAGCATTTTATAACACACAACTTTTACCTGGAAATTCAGCGAGTGTTGTCCAGATGATGTCCTTCAGATCCTCTTTGGTCAAGGACTGGCACTCCAGGAAACAAGCAGGGGCTCTTTTCAGAAGAATGTCTGTTCCTGAGACATGATAAAGAGTGAGTGGACATCAATTAAATTTTTAAAAATCTGCTCACCAGTTTCAATGTAAAATAAGGCCTAGTATACAATCCTTCACAGGGGAGCGAGGTGTTGTAGGATCGGGAGGGGTCTATTTCCCAGCCTGCTTAGCAGCAGACTTTTTTTTCTTGCTGGAGAGACTGGGGGGTAGCAGGAGTAATGCCTCTGCTGAGTGTGCTGGCCTTCTTCGGGGGTATTGCTGATCTTCTTACAGGTTAACTTTCAACATTTATTACATTTTCAATCATAGAATAATTACATATTAGTGCATACATAATTACACACACACACACACACACACACAGAGTTGAAAAGAAGAAGAAAGAACACTCACCAGCTTTCACTGGCTACTTTCACATTACTGATCTCAGAATATGCACCATCATCCTAAAAAGTAGCCTAGTAAAATCTGCGAACTGAAATGAATGAAACTATAAAACAGAAGAGTGGAGATGATGACCTGGCATGAAATCACTGAGTTACTGAAGAAGTTATCTCTATGTCAATAGTCATGTAGAGACACTGCCGTGGAAAGTCAAATCATTAGAGGGCAAGTGAACAATGCCAAAACTGAAGAAAGCAACACTCACCATGGCACCCATCTGGATTTTCAAACAGAGCAGTAGTCAGCAACACAATCCCATAATAACAAAAAGCACTGACAAACCTGAAAACAGAAAGGTGGATTGGGTCAGACCTAACAAGATACATATGGGTTACAAAGAAAAAAAAAAGATGTTTCAAAAGAAGCATGTTTTGTTTCCATAATCCATGCGTATCAACAGCATTCCTCCCACAGCATTTCCAACAACAGTCTCCATCACCTTGCCAATACAGACCTTGTCAACAAGCACTCATGGACAGGAAAATGTAGCCAAGGTCACCATGAAAGCATGGCGCAAAGGGGCAAGAATCTGACACTTCTTGAGACAATCCAAATGATGAAACCAACTTCATTTCTGGTTCTGACTGTAAGACTGGTCTGTACACCATGTTTTCTTTCATAACACATCTCAGCAACAACCAGGCCTGAGAATTACAGATATCTGCAGTAGTGATCTGAAAATATGAGCAAAATCTAAATGGACGCTACCATTCGTGTATGAAAACTCAGCTGTGTGGTCCCAGTCTTAACACAATGTCTGGTAACTTACTGCCAAAACTTGTCAAAAAATAACAGAAAAAAGCCCTATATAATCACTGACTTCCTGCAAAACAATTCCAAAAAGCAAATACATACATTTCTAAATGCTGTCACATGTCCACTTCATAATTTAAAAAATTCAGAACACAAAAGACTGTTGTTCTTCCGAACTCCTTTGTCACCTGCAAAAAAAACATGTAGCCAAATAGGAACCAGATTCCATGCTGGCTCATGCACCAGTGAGTCATAGTGACATATGCATATTCAAAAGACACGCAGACAATGGCGACAGATATCCTTCAACTATTAAAAGTATTCCACTAATCATCTCATACAAATACAGCTTTGCACACTACAGGATAGGCTTTTGCATACTGAGACCTTGCTAAATACTCCTGTTGGCTCCCTACTACAATGGAACATTTTCACACCTGGGCTGAGGAATTCACCCAAACTAAGTCACTGCACCTCAAAGATTAGAAAAATGAAATATAAGATTTACAAAATAAATACAATCAGTACATCATGACTTATTATAATAAAATGTTTGAATGTTAGTGATAGCGCACCGCCAAAAAAAATGCAGACAAACAAATCACAAGACAAAACACAACACGTTTCGACCTCTTAGGTCTTCTTCAGGCAAGATACAAAACACTCAGGACAACAAAAATGAACAAGCAATCACTTACCTTCATCCACTTTGGCACAAGATAGGCGTTGAATGAAAATGAGGCTGTCAGGAAGGAGGCAATGTGTGAGTTGGGGTAGTAATGATGATGATAAGAATACTGATAGGAATAATAATGGTAATGATGCTGATTAAAATATTGAAAAAATAAATAAAGACAGGATTCCTACCACTTTGGTGATAATATGGCAATAGCAGTTGTAGTATGGGAGAAAGGAGAGTGGGTTAGAGGATTTTAAACAGCATGGTTGCCATGGCAACAGTCTTAGGGCAATGGCGATGTTAATGGTAGTGATGGTAATATCAATACTAACAATCGTATTAGTAATAATGATGATGATGCTAACAACTACAGTAATGGCAATGGTAATAACAGTACTGATAAAAGCATGATACAGAAATATAAATAAAAAAAAGAAGAAAAAATAATAACAATATTAATAATAGTAATGATTATAATAGTACTAATACTAAGGGAAGGGAGGAAGAAAAACAAAAGGAGGGGGAGAGAGGGATTGTAATTATTATAATGATAATGTATACACTGCCAAAGCAGTTCTGTGAAATATATGAACTTAACTGTCACTCAAAGCCCCTTCCACATAAATCGTAAAAAGTTGAGGTACTATATCTGTCAAACATGAACAAACGAATCACAAGATAAAACACAACACGTTTCAACCTCTTAGGTTCAACGCCATCTTGCGCCGAATTTGACGAGATAAGTGACTGCTCACTCTTCATTTTCGTTGCCCCGAGTGTTGTTCATCTTGCCTGAAGAAGGCCTACGAGGTCAAAACGCATTGTGTTTTGTCTTGTGATTTGTTTGTTCGAGTTCGAGATATAGTACTTAAATTTTGTTAGATTTCTTTAGATTTTTCACCTGCAGTCGCTTCACTTTGCAACTAACCTATCATATATGTGTATGTTTTTACAATGAAAGTGCTCTCAGGTAGGACACAATCTCAGGTTAACAATCCAGACAAAACTATACACATCTAGCCTCACTCACCAAATAGTCCACAGCAGCAAGGTTGTCGTCCTCAATGCTGGTTGTAATAAATCTTCAAAACGACCATATTTTACGTTCTGTAAACAAAAATTCAGAAATGGTGAAGAAATATGCAAAGAAAGTGAAAAGGGAATAGCACAACTCAGCTGTTTTCTCAGAATGTTCTGGAAACCAGCACAACAGATTCTGGATCTGTTTTCTCAGAATGTTCTGGAAACCAGCACAACAGATTCTGGATCTGTTTTCTCAGAATGTTCTGGAGACCAGCACAACAGATTCTGGATCTGTTTTCTCAGAATGTTCTAGAGACCAGCAAAACAGATTCCGGATCTGTTTTCTCAGAATGTTCTGGAAACCAGCACAACAGATTCGGATCTGTTTTCTCAGAATGTTCTGGAAAACAGCACAACAGATTCTGGATCAGAAGATAACTTTCAAAGCCATTTTTGCTTACAATTTACTATTCTTAGATTTCTTTTTCTAATGTTTACACTCATATTTTCTCTTCAACATCACTCTTCATAATCCTTTTAAAAAACATGCAATTTTATTGTCAGTTCTTTGAAACATCTGATATGCAATAAAAAAAATTCATCATCATCATCATCATCATTGTCTATTACCCCTCTGGGGTACTGGCTGCCAACCAAGGACCTCCAGGCATCTCTGTCCTGGGCTTTTTTCTCCAGCTGGTTCCAAGTCCTCCCCATGTTCCTGATGTCTGCTTCCAGGTCCCTGCGCCAGGTGTTCCTTGGCCGACCTCTTTTTCATTTTCCTTGAGGGTTCCATTAGGTGATGTTGCTTGCAGGCTTCCAGCGTATGTCCAATCCAGCCCCAACATTGTTTCTTGATTTCCTGTTCTGCGGGCAGCTGGTTTGTTCTCTCCCAGAGCTCGTTGTTGTGATGGTGTCTGGCCACCGGACACGAAGAATCTTGCGCAGGCAGTTGTTGATGAACACCTGCACTTTCATGGTGGTGGCAACTGTAGTTCTCCAGGTCTCCGCTCCGTACAATAGAACTGCCTTGATGTTGGTGTTGAAGAGCCTGACTTTGGTGTTGACTGACAGTCCCTTGGAGCCCCAGGTGTTCTGAAACCTGTGCGAACACTGCCCTGGCCTTTCCGATCCTTGCTTTGACGTTGGTGTCTGAGCCCTCCTGCTTGTCGATGACACTGCCCAGGTAAGGTCAGCATGATCAAGTTGGTGCCGACAGCGTTGGCCTTGAGAATCTTGCTCTTGCCTTTATGGATGTTCAGCCTTACTTGTGCTGATGTGGCTGCTACGTTGCTTGTCTTTTCTTGCATCTGTTGTTTGAGTGTGCGAGAAAGTGCCAGGTCATCGGCGAAGTCCAGATCGTCAAGCTGCATCCAGAATGTCCTTTGCATCCCATGTCTTCTCTTATCTGTTGAGGTCTTCATAATCCAGTCGACTGCTTGTAGAAAAATAGAAATAGTAAAAGCAGGCAACCTCGTCTGATGCCAGTCCTCACTTCAAATGCCCTCCATGGATGACTCTACAGGTCAGAGCCTCGTACGAGTTTCTGATGATGGTGGTGATCTTGGCCGGCACACCATAATGTCTGAGAAGCTTCCACAGGGAGTCTCGGTCTACATTGTCAAAGGCTTTCTCGTAGTCGATAAAAGTTGACATACAGGGATGAGTTCTACTCATTCGACTGCACAACATTGATGCAAAGCCTTGTGATCTGGTCTGTACAGGATCAATCCTTGCAAAAAACCAGCCTGCTGGTCGCGGAGTTGAGCATCAACAGGATCCTTTAACTTGTTCAAAATGACTCTGCTGAAAACCTTTCCTGGCGCAGACAGCAGTGTGATTCCTCTGAAGTTCACGCAGTTGCTAATAAGAGAATCAGTTTAATGATTTCACTACTGTTCTGCTCTCTATTCCCTCACTCCGCCACATTCCTTTTTCACTAACCTTTGGCCCCATCACATCCTTCTTGACTGTCCCTATATTTCACTCCCTTATGAGACATATGGGAAATTTGAGCATTAAAATCATGCCAGTTGAGAACAGCAGTGTTTAATCTAGTTGCTGCAATCATGAATCTAGTTCGATTTTGCCTCCAGTAAATTTTTTTTAAAATCAAAATTTTTCAGTCACAGTGGTAAATGGCTGACCATTCATCATAATTGTTGTCAACTTACAGCCCAAGCACAACTGAATCAACGATGACAGCTCAGAGAGCTGTGCAGACTATCCAGTTGCACTCGCACTCACCTTCCACTTCTGTGGCAGTGTGTCAGAAGACCAGTCAGCTTCGCAGTTATTTTCAGGAAAGGAGTAACTGGCCACAATGGTCAGTTATAAGCGAAATCAAAAAAGAAGACATTCACAACATTTCTATCTACTTCAGATCTTTATAAAAAATCTGGCATGGTTGGATGTCATAACTGCTTTTTTTTTTTCCCTGATTAAAAAAAAAGTAAGCAACTCCAAATGTTGAACTGAGACTTTTGGACATACTGTAATGGTTACAGGAATATCATCCTAAACAAACTTCATGGTGGAAGGTTAAAGACAGTCAAATGTATTTCTTCACTGCCACATTCAGCTTCAAAAGTGCACACACACACACACACACACACACACACACACACACCACTGTGACGAGTACAGTTTCAGATCTGCTTGCCTCAGTTGGAGGATTCACCAGCTTCCCATGAGGCATCGGCTGTCCGTTCTCTTGGGCTATATTTTCCAATGTTTGCACAGCTCTATCATAGCGACCCTGTGCTAGATCAAAGCGAGCACTCTCTGGCAACCACTGCAACAGACGTGCAAATTTGTCAACCCATTCCTGGTTCAAAATAAAATAACTGGGATTGCTTTCCTTCCATCAAATTTGCTGCTCAGTTGTCTGGTGTTAGCACGTTCTGTATATCAAAAATATTTTCTTACATCATTCAGTGATCAAACTCAATAATTTTCTTACTGCTTTAAAATTAGACACCAACACACATCGTAGAGTCCACTGCCTACAGCAACTCAGCTCTAGATCAATCTGTATTGTTTCACTGGCTGTCTCATTTTCCACGCCACCTCAGGCATTAACACTATGCCACTCATTCTGGTTCACCCCTACACCCTGGCTGGTCCACACATTTCCAGTACCTGCCAGTACACAGAGAACAATCAATATCAAGCTGTCAGGAGGAAAGCCATCAGTGGAGATACTGAACTGCTACAGGTGCTATTCAGCATGTCTGCTCTGTTCAGTATGTGTGGAACACCACCTTCAAAGCCCCCACCCCTAGTGATCCGGTTGTAGACCAGTGTAAGTGCACTCCCTGTGCCACCACATCCACCCAATGACAGTCCTCATAAACTTGCCAGTGCTGATGACACAGACTTACTATAGGCAGTTCCAGTTTCATCAAGAAGGGGGCCACTGCGGGCGAAGTAGTTCATATAAACTACACCACATCTATTAAATTACTAGACCATGGCGGGTAGAATTAATGGCTGATGGACAGTTATACCAATGACTCAGATGAAATGGATTAAAGATGGCGGTCTCATGGATATGACTTAGCAAATGTCAGACCTGTGCATCAGCCCAATACACTAGTTGGACTTTGGGTATCTGCCTAACAGTCTGCGCCACAGTTACAGTTACATGTTTGTACTTGCGTGTGTATGCGCACGCACATGTATGTGTGTTCAAGTGTGTGTACATGAGTGTGTGCATGCATGTGCATGTATATGTACATTTGTATGAAATGTGGGTTTGTGTGAATATGCTCATGCTCATGTGTGTGTATGTGCATACATATATGTATGTATGCCTGTGTCTATGAGTGTGTGTGTGTGAGTGTGTGTGTGTGTGTGTGTGTGTGTGTGTGTGTGTGTGTGTGTGTGCGCATGTGGATGCGTGTGTGTGTATGGAACAGAATGGAATAAATCTGATTGTCATGAAACCTCAGGGTTTATGAGGCACAATATGGTTATCATAGAAGAACGAAACAGTCACACACAAATTTCCCTAATAATGACTGAGCGTTCTCCATCGTCATTAACTGGTTTGGAACAATATCTGAATCACTGATATTAAGACACTGTGTGCCCTTCATTAAAGTATTTCTGTTGGCATCAAACTTTTCACAGTGATCAAGAAAATGAACTTTGTCTTCCAACACATTACAACGGTTGCAAAGTCTTTGTTCTCTAGAGATATGCAGATATCGTCCTTTTTCTATTTTTAAGTCATGGGCACTTGTCCGAAGTCTTGCTAAGGCTTGTCTGTGCCGTGGATATGTAACAGCGATTAAATAAATTTTTTTGTTTCTTATTCTTTTACAATAGTGTTGTAAAAAAATCAAGTTTTGATGAGCTGTTTTTCTTGTCTTTCCAATATTGAATATATTCATTTTCTAACTTTTCAGATATTACAACCTTTAGTCACTGTACATTGACTGTAAACTGATTTGTCCAAACATGGCCCATGTCTATTTTTATCAATGTATCTTTAATAAATGTCAACCAAGGATCATTTTTGTCCTCTTGATAATGCATGCATTTATACATTCTATAGGCAAGAGAATTTTCTGACGAATCGAGAATATGTAGCAATAGGATATCGTTTGACATGTTATTTTCAAACTCACTGAAAATCTGCCAAATTCTCCTAATACAGGAAGTACTATCGACTTTTTGTTAACTCCCAATAATTTGTTTACAAAATTTAATACGCATTTTTTCATGTGCAAATTTACTTGTCTGGCAGTCATCAAATAGCTTTTTTTTAATTCAAAGGAACCAGTTTGTTTGTTTTGGTAGGGGAACCATACTTCTGCCCCATAGATTAATATGGGAGTTATTAATGCATCATATAATTTGAATATTGTATTCATATTAACTTTTGTATTTCTAAAGGTCCTGTGTACAGTATGTAATGCTTTGCTCACTTGTTTACTTAAGTGTTCCTGTGCTTTCAATAGGCTTCCGTTCTTGTGGAAAATAATCCCAAAATATTGTGTGTTCGTCAGCCGTTTGAATTATAACATAACAACTTCTGTTTTTTCTTTGTTTACTCTTAATCCTCAACACTGGCAACAATCATGTAAATTATGTAGATTTTGTTGGGGACCAGTTTTTGTAAGAGAAAGAATAATTGGATCATTTGAATATAATAAACATGGAATCTTACAAGCAGTCAAGTCATCAAATTTGGGTGAATCATTATTATCCATACACCTACAATACCTACCTTACCTTACAATGTTATATTTGAAGACATTAAATAAAGTACGCATGCGTGCGTGCGTGCGTGCATGTGTGCATGTGTGTGTGCGTGCGTGTGTGTTTATCAAATGACATAACAATTATTGATCAATGATGATAATGCTGCTGCTGATAATAATAATGATAATAAATATAACTACAACAATACAGCTGATGATAATGACAGCAGTGATAATCAAAATAACAGAGATGAACAATAACAAAACAACGCTAGTCATATCATTGTGAAAAGAAGTTAAGTGAAAATAGAATAAATGTATAAGTAAGATTCACACACACACTGCCATTCAACCAGAACTTAGATGTAGCCGGGTGCTAACAGTGTATATTTCTTGGTCACCAGTCGTACACGAGATATCTTGTTCATGAGTTATCTTCCCCCTAACCTCCCTTGGTTGAATTTAATTTTTTATTGTGTAAATTCCTTAAATCATGAATACCTCAGAACCTACTTAGTTGTGTCTACGTCACTGGAGTCACAAAAATGAATGTATTCTATTCGTTACAATCGTGTTGGACTGAGAAGCCCATATTTTCCCTGAAACTGGTATTTCGACCAAATTACTCTTGGCGCCATTTTGAATTGTCCGACGAACAAACCGTGAATAATTCCTGATTTCCACAAAAGTATGAGAGAGAATCCAAAGAATCCATGAATGCGCATTGAAAGTAAAGTCCATAAGCTCTCATTTCCTATATCGCATGCCTATGATCTTTCTGTACAAGCTTGCAACTATACAAAATGACTGACGGTGCTGGTCCCTTGAGTGAGTCGCCTTCTTCATTGATGGTCGCAGTTTTGATCTAAATTGTCATTTTATGAAATTCTGACTTCCCAGTCAAAATCTTTTTAATGACTCCATTCCTATGATAGAAGCAACCAAAAATTTATACAAATTATCATCCGATGGACCATTCCAACAGAATAACATTTTGTCGAAGATCGTGTTAAAAGCACATGGTGACGGTCATGTGGCGATGAAAGAATGTTTGTTTCCGATCAAATTTTAAACACAAAGTTCACCGCTCTGACGGCATCTTGGATAATGAAATTTATACGTATAAAAAGAGCAAAATGCCAGCTATTCATTCATTACAAAATTATTTCATGCTGTTTGGTATTTTTCATTGAAATAGAGGAAAATATGACGTAAACTTATTAAAAGTGGGTTCATTCTCAGACTTTAATCACCAATAACTTTACACAGCCACAGAATTGTCAAATATGACTTACTGCATTTTATTCCTTGGGTTCTGAGGTTTTCATCGATATCAAATATGTTTGCATACTTTGATTGGATGGCAAGCTAGACAACACAGAAGCTGCAACAGAGCACAAATTTTGTCATTTACTGTCTCGCAAGGCCCATTTTGAGTGCAGCGCTGTGTTGTCTGCTTTGCGGTCCGGGTTGCCTGTATATATTTGAGGCAGGGAGACAATGATGCATGAAGCTTCACAAATTCAAACAAACTTTGAACTCAACAACCCATGATACAGGCTGACTTCATGAACCTGCTTCAAAAAAGTGAACAGTAGAGTGGGAAGCCTGCTTAATGGGAAGTAATGTGGAGCTTCAGTTGGAAAAACTTACATGCATGTACTGTCCAGGACATGCAGGTGTCAAAGAAGAAGACAGAACAGACACACTGGCAGGAAAGGTAACAATGAGAACTGGATTACAGCTTGGCCAATCTGATCCAATACTAAAAAATCACCTCAACAAACAGGATGGAAGCCACCATATCATAGACCATCATGCAGAACTAAACCTCCACAGAGGAAGTGGCCACACACCCAGGAAGAGCAAGAAACATCACCGAACACACACACACTGGAATAATCTCAAGATTAACATGGCAAAGACTCGTACAGAACAGGGCAGATTCATACCGGGCCTTTCCACAGGCAAATGCAAATGGCAACTGAGATAACAAACTTTGCAAACATACATACGCTGGTAATTGTGCACTAATGAAGTGATGCAAGTGTGTAATGCGGAGCATCCATAGATTTGAGTGTGTATGTGTCAATGTGTGTGTATGTGTGTGTGTTGATTGTGTGTAAGTGATCACAGCCATATACTATAGACCATCTTTCAGATCTCAACACCAAGAGAGGAAGTGGCCGCACATCCAGACTTGAAAAAAGAGCAAGAAACATCACCAACCAAACACTGGAAACATCTCAAGGCTAACACTGCAAAGACTCCTAGAGATAGGGGCAAACTCACAATGGGCTTTTCCAGTAACAAATGATCAAACACATGTCAACTGTGATAAGACTTTGAGTCTCTCATGGACCCCAGTGTATACGCACGTGTGTGCTGGTGCATGTTCTTAGTGGGGTGATGCAGGCGTGTAAATTGGAGAGTCTACAGATGTGAGTGTGCGAGCCTTGGTGTGCGAGTGTGCGAGTGTGTGTGTGAGTAAGTAAGTGAGTGAGTGAGTGAGAGTGTGTGTGTGTGTGTGTGTGTGTGTGTGTGTGTTTGTGAGTGTGTGTGTGTGTATGTGCGTGTGTGTGTGTGTGTGTGTGTGTGTGTGTGTGTGCATGTGTGTGTGTGTGTGTGTGTGTGTGTGTGTGTGTGTGTGTGTGCGCGCGCGCACGCCTGTGTGTAAGGTAAGGTCAGATAATGTTGCCCAGCAGACTGCAAAGGGCCACATTTGGGCTGTCACCATGTTGAAGTCACTCACAAGTCATTCATTCATGCGTGGTGTGTTGTGGTTGTTGTTCTTATTGTTATGTGTGTGTGTGTGTGTGTGTGTGTGTGTGTGTGTGTGTGTGTGTGTTATTGTTGATGATATTCTCGTTATTGCTCTTGTTCCCATGTCATCTTTCTGAACATTCATTTCCCACAAATCAAAGGCACCCGCAGTCACACACACATATGCACACACACACATATGCACACTCACACATGCTTGCTCCTACACACACACACACATGCGTGCATGTGCATATGCACACATACGCATGCACACATACACACACGCGCATACACACACATGCGTATATGCCCATATACAAAGTATATACATACACACATATATGTACACATACATATATGCAGATATGTGAGTATGCTCACACAAGCCAACAAAGTAAACAAACACATGCGTATGCAGCTCTGCACATACACACACACGCACAAACACACACACAAAAAGCACACATACACATGTGCACACACACACATGCATACGCATACACACATCATGCACACAAACATGTGCTTGCACACACTCATGGGCCCGTGCCCACACACCCATACACATGTGTACACTCATCACACACACATATATATATATAATGGCACAACCAATGTTAGGTAGGTACTCAGATCTGACCAGTGCATTGGGGCTAACGCATAGGTTAAGATTAAGATTAAGATTAAAATCATAGTCCCGTCAACAGCAGAGGTTATCTCAGGACTGTCACCACGTTCCAAATAACGCATAGGTCAGGCATCTGCTAAATCATAGTCGTGAGACTCTCTTCTTAAATTCTCTCATCTTAGTCATTAATTCATTTATCCATCAGCTTTAAATCATGCGTAGTGTGGTCTCAAGACTTAACGGATGTGGTGTAGCGTATATGGACAAGTCCGCACGCAGTGACGCCTTCCTAATGAAACTGAGTGCAGCTGACAAGTCCAACCAATGCCTGAAACTGAGCGGCTCAACCAGTCAAACTCCAAAACTTTGCCACGTGTGTGGGCTTCCAAAGGGCTGAAGGACATGTCACAATATCTGGATTGTTGTGAACACCATATGAAGATTGATTTACTAATCTTCTGCTGGAAACAAGGACTCTAAACCTGTTCCAGAGTTGGCCATTCCTCTCTCAGGATCTGATTCAACGAGAGATTAGAACAAAATCTTGTAATTTCCCCTAGTCAGTGTTCTACATCAAATGAAGTATCAAAGAAGGAGTCTGAATTTCTATTATAAAGATTACATCCATACGTGTGTGTATATGTGTGTGTGTGTGTGTGTGTGTGTGTGTGTGTGTGTGTGTGTGTGTGTGTGTGTGTGTGCGTGCGTGTGTGTGTGTGTGTGTGTGTGTGTGTGTGTGTGTGTGTGTGTGTGTGTGTGTGAGAGAGAGAGAGAGAGAGAGACAGACAGACAGACAGACAGAAACTGAGACAGAGACAACCTACCCAACCAAATTGGATAAGATAAGATAATGTTGGTCACAGACCCAACCAAATCCAATAAGATAATGTTGGTTATAGCCCAGCCGACCGCAAAGGGCCATATCAGGGCTGTCACCATGTTAAAATCACCTCACAAGTCAGTCATCGGAGTGATGTTCAGCCCTAAAAGTATAATTTCTACCATCCAATTTCCAGGTAAGTACTTTAATACTGTTCCAGTCAACTAAAGGAATAAAGACTATGAAGTAGTGGGGAGGAAAACAGGAACAGGAACACCGAGATAAAAAAAAAAAAAAAACCAGACTGGATACAGAACACTGAAAAACAAATAAATGTCTTAATGTAATGAGCACTGGATTTATCATCTGCGCTTTTCTGTGTGTTCAGTGTGTAAAAAGATCCTGTGTGATGTTCCTCCTCTGACTACTGTTATTACAACGCAACAATCACTAACGATGGAAGTAATGGAATCGATAGAGACTAATGCTGGAGATCAACTGAAATAACAATAAATTTGTACTAATCAAAAACAACAATTATAGTGGACTCACCACACAGCTGATGGAAAAAATCATCAGAGGTATTGAAGAAAAGTGCCAACAGCCAGCGCCAGCCCAGAGTGGGCATGACAAGCAGTGCCAGGATCACCTCAAAACAGGCCCCCACTGCCCAGAACATCTGCCCACACCACGGCACATGCCTTTATTAATACAGATATATCACTCTGAACTGCTCAGAACATCTGCCCACACCACGGCACATGCCTTTATTAATACAGATATATCACTCTGAACTGCTCAGACCAGATGTTCACACTACCATCAGCAGCTATTGTTAGTTCCCATATATTTTACACGATACACTAAAAATATAACAAGATAAGCTGTTGTTACCATACATTATACTGTTAGGCACCTCAGTTAGGCGCCTCAGTTCAAGCACTTAACAGGGTAACTCTGTTAATTAATGTGTGCACAACATGCTATAAACACCCACAGCATGCTGCCAATTATCATCACTTACATTCCTTAACAGGACTCACTTTTCAAAATGACCTGAGCAAACACAAACTAAACCATTATCATGTCGACATTCATCAATTTCTGGTATTTCTTTTCAAATTTGGTGTCTCAAGATATGCAAGATGAATGCTTACCTTACATTACAATATGGATGAAGATCCACAAGTTGAAGACCATCTTGTGTTAGAAAACACTTTGAGATGGGAGATTTCACCTACAGATTTAGTGACTAGATCAAAATTACCCAGAGAACAATACTGATGACATACGCCTGGTTACACAGCATTTCATATGGAGACTGGGAAACGAAACAAATGGATTATGTGCCAAGATACATTTATAAGCTCCAGTTCTAGTTTCTTTTATCCTTTTTGTTGTTGTTCTGTTGTTGTTATTGCTGATGAAACTCTTATAGCAACAACTGTGATTGAAAATAGAAGCCAGTCCACGTTTGTATACCTGCACCAGCAACGGGTCAAAATTACATCTGATGAAATGAGTATTTCTTGCACTTTCAGTTTACAAAGGTGAAAAAAAAAACAAAGAAAACCCACAACTGAACCCCTCTGGAGTTTTGATGAAGTATTCAGAACTTTTTTCCCTCAAACCTGTATGTCTAGGGGAAATTATGATGGTATTGCTTAAGTGTGATGCGCTTGGCAAGCTTAACACACCACAATTTTCTCTGCACTCAACACGCCTATGCACACTCATGCACCCACCAAACATTGAGGGAATACAATTTTCTACTCTACTTATAATAAAGACATGAAAAATCAAAATGCTCACCAAAAAAATACATGACTGAAACTTAAGAGATCAATACCTTATAATCCCAGGTTATATGCTATGATAGGTTTCTTACCTGACCATGTTTCCACACATACACAACTGAACACCACACTATAGTTCTCAAACAGGTCACTGCAAATATCTCAGCACCAGGTGATGGTGAGGCCTTGAATTGTCTGGCACCAGGCTGGGTGTTCAATGTCATTTCTACTCTACTTATAATAAAGACATGAACTCTTCACCAAAAAAATACATGGATGATGTCATGGACCATGTAATTTCTGGGAACTCTTCTTCAATGCACAAGTCTTCTTCTTTTCTTCTTCCCTACCTCTCGGGTTTGAATTCAGTCTTTGTTTCTCTGTCTGCCTTTGATGCCCTTTCCTGTGTTAAAGATCTTGCCACTTCAGCTGCCCGGACCACATTCTCTCAAACCCCAAACTGCCCTGCATACTCCTCCGTCTTCCTTATGTTGGTCTCCTTCATGTTCTCCCTCTTCTATCCAAACATCCACTTTACACGGAGATTTAAACAAGGAATCTTGGGCCATGCCCTTGTCCACCTTGTCTCTCTACCACCATGTTCACATCCATAATGGTAGGCAGGCATCCTTCAGTCTCGGAAGACTACGGAGTTACACTCTCTAGGTGTCTATTCTAGTACAGCGACAGGTGTGGCTGGCCAGTCCAACATGGGACCATGTTCACATCCATAACAGTCTAACAAATAACCACTTCCCACTGAATGAACATCAAAAACTCGAGCAACTTCTGAGGTCTCTTGCACTCAGCAATTCTTCCCTAGAAAGACAACCATATCATCGACACATATTTGAAGCAGGCTGACAACGCATCAGCACAGTGCTTTACACAGCAATACCAGTTGAACAAGCAAAAGACTCCAACTTCACATAAATTGTCACAGGTCTGAGTGGGTGATTTGTCTCCTCTTTAAAGGAAAGTTTCTGACTCAGGAATCCTCCCCGTCTTCGATGATTACTGTCGCTCTCTCATGTTTGTCCGACATCTTCAACCTCCTTCAAGCATCTTGAATCTGCACCAAGCGAGGGCTTTGCTGATTGGCTAACTGTACTACTCTCTTCTATAACACTCTAGTCATTGTCATTTACAGCACTTAAAGCTTTCGATGAGAGATTTAATTCCCTTGGCAATGTGTTAAAACAGCAAATACACTAACACCCCCTTAAATTTTCACCTTGTGGCATATGCAGAACAGCTCAAGAAAGGTGAACACACTTTTGCACCATTGCTCAAAATATGAATTCTAGTCACTGAACTCAAGTCAAAGTTTGGTTTAGTTTACAAACTTGAGAGGGGCTGCAGCCGATTCAAAAGGAGATAGTTCCTCCAATGTTTATCATTCTGCAAAACTAGAGCAATGTGATACTGATGCTCTTTCAAAATGCTTAATCTTTGACAGTTTACTGTTCAGTCAGTGCTGTTCACAGGGGTCAGTCCAATGCTTTTAATCTGACTACTGTGCTGGGTGACCTGCGTGACTGTGGTACAAAGATAAGACTTGTTCTAGGTCTGGTATGTACAGCCAACTCACTCACTGATGGGTATAATTTGTAAATGGCTAGCTTTCACTCTGAAACTGTTTGGCACTCATAATTATGGCATCATTAGAACAAAGTGCATGCACAACCCATCATGTGTGAACATGAAAAGACAAATGCTGGCTAGCAACTCAACCTTTTTTTATTGCCTAGGTGTGTCATAGATGACTCTTCAATGATGGATCATGCTGACCTGATGCACCAGGTCAGCAAATCATTTCCTTTACTCGAAGAAACGTCATGTGTCAGTGTCTTTATTGATGGATTTGGAACACCTTTCAGAACTGACTCTGACAAACTTTTAACTGATCAAACAACAGGAGGTGGTGTGCGACTGTATGTCTACGAGCGCTTTTGTGATAGACAGAATGTGACAGTGCAAAAGAGACTGAGCACTCCTGACATTGACCTCATTGCCGTGTCACTCCGACACAGTTACCTGCCCTGTGAATTTGGGAGAATGTTTGTCACCATCATCTACACTCCCCCCCTTCATCCAACCCTGCACGTGCCGCAGTTGATATCTCTGGCGCTGTGCGAGAATGACAGATATTATCCCCTGATGCTCCAAATTTCGTTCTTGGTGACTTTAATCAATGTGATCTCAGGTCTGTTTTACTCTCTTTTAACAGTATGCCACATGTCCAACCTGTCTCAACAAGAAGCTAGATTTGTGTTATGGTAATATACCAAATGCTTTTAAGTCTGTGGCCCTTCCCCAAATAGGTAAATCTGATCACAACATTGTACACTTGATCCCCTCTTACCGACCTGTTGTTCAAACCCAACCTGTTGTGCAGAAAACTGTAAAAATTTGGTTCCCTGATAGCATAGAACTGCAAGCTTGCTACGAGTGCACGGACTGGGTTGTTTTTTTTTTTTTTTTTTTTTAATTCCTGTGTTGATGTGGATGAAGCTGCTGATGCTGTCTCGGAGCATGTTGCCTTTTGTGAAAACATGTTGATACCATAGAAAACTGTTAAAATTTGTCCAGACAATAAGCTTTGGGTTTTCACACATCTTTAAAGAAAACACTTAATAAAATCGCATTTCAATCGAAGGATAATTTTGCAAAGAAAACAGTTCAAAGAAAACTAAAATATGAAATAAAGGGCACAAAGATGGCATACAAGGAAAAAGTAGAAAAGCAGTTTGAGTCAGGTAACATGCTAAATGCATGGGATGGCCTGAAAACTCTCACTGGACAGCATAAACCACGAAGTGAATGTGATTTATCAGACGAGGAATGTTATGATTTTGCTAACAAACTGAATGATTTTTATCAAAAACTGAATGATTTTTATTAAAAGCAAAACCTTACCCAACCCATTAAAAAAAGATTAAAAGAACCAATCCTAGGATTAAAAACCAACACGTTGAAATCACTAACTATAATCTGCAAAAATCAATAGTGGGTTTAGAAAATCTAACACCACCAAATTCATACACGATGAAATAAATTCACTTCTTTTAGGAAGAAAAAATATTGTCAGGGGGAACATCATGAAAAAGAATCTTCATATTTTCTGCAGTGTAGTTTCCTTCTAATGTCGTATAAACCCCAGCAGTCTAAAAGAGTATGTTGGATAGATATCTGACTATCACAGGCAACACAGAAAGGCGGTCTTCTCCCTTCAATAAAAACGAAAGAGTAAAATAGGCATGACCCGTCCTCAATCTACACAATACTGTTTCTCCCTTTCGACCGCCAGTAGCCATGGGAAGATGTTCCCTTAAATCTGGACGTATTTGATGAAGCTTACTGTTTTCTTGGAGGCTCCACTCCTCCTCCCATAAAGAACTGACATACAAAGCTATTTTGCCTTTGAGATCTGAAGATGGTACAAGCAGTTTAGAAGGACGAAGACGGACAGCCTCTTTAGAAAGCCAATCCACTTCTTCGTTGCCTCTGATCCCCACATGACCTGGCACCCAGGCCAAAAATCTCAAACCCCCTAGAAACTAATGAAGAAAACATGGTAAAAAACTTAATAAGAGCTGGATGTTTTATGTTTCTTGCTCCTATAGGCTCTAAAGCCGAAAGAGAATCTGTGCAAATGAGGAATTTCCTAGACTGGGACTGCCCAATCAACTCCAAAGCCAAAAGTAGTGCAGTAAGTTCCGCAATGTAAACAGTGCTTTCAGAGGGAATGTGTTTGGACATTTTTTCTCCCAAAGCTGGAATATATGTGGAGGACCCTATACCAACATCAGACTTTGAACCATCGGTAAAACTAGCAACATGTTATTTAAGGTTAGAACACATGTCTAAAAAAAGTTGTTATAAATTAAGGAACTCGTGTTCTGTTTGCGCTGCATGGTTAAATCAAACCTAATTTCAGGAGACGAAAATGTCCAAGGAGGTTGCTGAGGAAACTTGAAAACGTCAGAGATGACCCTTACATCAATATCCGCCTCCTCTAGAAAAGGAAAGATGCGAATACCGAAAGGAGGAATACTGGATGGACTTCCTACATATTTCTCTTGGAAGTGAGGATTCATAACACAGTCGTAGGCAGGGTTGTTTGGTTCTGAAAACAGCTGTGTGTTGTAATTTAAAGCTAATTTTACTCTTCTATGAGAGAGGGAACACTCTCCTGCCTCAGCATATAGGCTATGAACAGGTGTAGTACGAAAAGCGCTGTCCCTCGCTTCCATGTCCACAACACCAAAGTGGAATGTGTAAGTGAATATCAGTATCTGGGTACTATTTTAGATAATAATCTGAATTCTAATGCAAATGCTGAATTCATCTAATAAAAAAAATGCTAATCTAGAATATACTGTCTTCAGAAACTTCAGTCTCTTGCTGCTGGAAAGCACATCTTGAAAATGTTTTATCGCTGTTCTGTCGAATCAGTGCTGTCCTTTGGCTCTTTATGCTGGTTTGGATATCTTGGCGTGAAAACACAAAACATTTTTTTAACAGAGTGGTGAATACATGTGGAAAGATTATTGGCAAAAAACAAGAACAGCTAGATAAATTGTACGAATGTTGTGTCACAAAGAAAACTGTGAACATTGCTGCCGACAGTTCTCATGTTCTTTCAAAACACTATAATGTCCTACCACCTGGACGAAGATTCTAAATTCCAAAACAAACAGAACTAAAAACAGTTTCGTTCCCAGTTCCATCAAATTCCTGAACTTTCAATAAGATCCGGTTCAGAAAGCTTGTTGTATATGTATGTGTGTGTGTGTGTATTATTCTGTGTGTGTGAGTGTGTGTGTGGGTGGAAGGGAGGGGGTGATTTGTGATTTGTTAAGCATAGATCCATAGTCATGTTTTTACGGCCACTCTTAATTTCTCTTCGGGGAAAAGTGTTCTTGACTTGAAGTGATGCGCAAGTTGGCCAAAACACATGCACACACCTTATGCAGAAAATTCAGAAATGCAAACAAGCGCAGTGATTTCAGAACTGATCTTCTGAAACAAGTAGTAGCCCAAATCCCCTCCAGCTCCAAAGCTTCACAATAAGGAGCAGTTTAGATGACAGTTCTGTCTGAATCCTTCACAGGCCACCACTTCTCTTGCCCAACAACTCCTGCACCAAGTGAAACACAGCAGCATCCACAGAGTTAGTGCACAGTGCACCCTTCCCCTCCACCCTAGAAAAAAAAAAAAAAAAGAGAGACTGATGGTTTCAAAAGGCGACTAATTACCCAGTAGTTTCCAGCTTGTGAAAAAACACTGTACACTGAAAATGGCAGTTTTAAGATCTGTCACATCCAATGCAATGCTTGTTATGGTAGCAGATACCTCCTTTGACTGGGAGCTCACACATATGGTAGATTTCTGAATGGGTGTGACGAGGTCTTTCAACAACTGTTGACAGCTGAACTACAGACATGGTGTCAAGACAGACTGCCTAACATACACACGCCACCCAATTCCCAAACATCTGCAACACCAAGTCACTGTTGATAATTCTTAAACAAAAAGCATGAAAATTCAACGCAAAAATTCTGCAAGTGATGGGTGCTGATCCCATAGAACTGTTCCAATTTTTCCATCGTCAGAAGGTGAGTGCCCAATAACTGTGGGCACTGAAGACCATCTAAATCAAGCAGTGCACTATTATTTCCGCACAGTTATATGCATTCTACACAAACTGCAATGGTACTGCATGTCTGTAAACAATATGACTACTGAATCATTACAAATGTGCCTAGTGGGAAAATTTTTGACCACTTCATCACCGATTTAAATTCAAAGGCAAAGATATGCAAGTGTGACCCACGGCATCTGGTGCATTGCCTCACCTAATCTCTGTCCTATCATGCAACCCATCTGGTGCAGCCCACCTAATCTCTGTCCTATCATGCAGCCCAGCCTGCTGCCACTCAAGAGACTGTTCTTCTGAAGGACACAGAAACCAGTTTGTTGTCTGCCTTACTCTGAACCATACAACCATACACGTGCTCAGGGATGAACAAAGGGGCAAGAAATCTTCCTATCCCTAAACTGTGCTAATTTAATGCAGATCACGGTGGCCTCTCTAAGGGGCATGATCTAATCAAAACCGGCTGTGCACGCACTCTACAACACATGGCTACGCAGACAACCACAACTGCAGATCCCCCTTACAGGGGGTGAAGAACCAAAACAAACAAATCTCACTTTAAGAAGATCTACCAGTTCTATCCGAAATCCAAATAAAAACATCTAAAACAATCCAGTTTCTAATAGATAATTCTGCATTTTATATTTACACATCAGCTGATGACATGACTCACCTCCACAAGTGTGACACAAACAGCTCTAGACTTGGCAGGAAGAAATTCTGCATACAGCGTTACTCTGAAACAATACTTTTCTTTTTTTTTGTTGCCGTCTCATCTTGCATGCTCTGTTAAGGGCATTACATCCACAATGTCCACTCCAACCAGCCTATAAAAACCCATAGCAAAGCGTGTTGTGTTGCAACCCTAATCCTTTGCAGGGAGCAATCAGTCAGAGGTCAAATAAGGCCACCAACCAGAGGACCAATGAAATCAAAACTGTAATAAACATGTGCAAGACATAAAAGACCAGAGAATTTGAGTTTGTTTTTTTTTTTCAAATGATGATAATTAAGAATGAGATGATAAAGATAATGCTACATAGCCATCTTTGTATATGAAGATGCTCTATGACTGATGAATCATAACTTCCACCCAAGACATCACTTTTCCCTATCAATAACATCTTTTTTAAAGACTATGTGTCAGACCCAGTTTGCTTTATCTCTTTATGAACTAACCAATTTTCATGCATGTATCAACCTCCCACATAAATGGAAAAAAATATATAACATAAAAGTTTGGGTTTTTTTTTTTCCAAGCCACAAAATGCAGAATACGTCAAATGTCCCCAACTCATTCTTTGTTGTAATTTTGCTGTCTTATCTTCAGTGCCTCCTTGGTGTTTATTGTGAAACCATCTGTACTCTGCTGCTAAGACACTTTCCTGGTGTTCAGCCTGTCCTGATCCAACACACTGAGCATGCTGCCTGTGAAGCCATCTACTGACAACAATAACTGCCTAGCCTTGAGCTGGAGGAGTTAACAAATCGCACTAATGCATGCTTGTTTGGAACGCAAACCTATGACCTAGTGCACAGCACACAACGCTAACCATAGCACCACAGCACAATGGCTCATTCTTTGGTTTTCTGCAGTCATCTCCGTGTCCTCTCAGTGGTGTTACTCCCTCACTGCTTCTTCTGGCTTCCCCAGTTTTGGGTCATTCCTCCTCATCACCATCATGACAAACACTTTTCGTCTGATCTTATATTCAAATTAAACCAGCCTGCTTGATGTGCTTTACAAAATGATATGAGATTTAAAAGACTTGAGAGACAGAGAGAGAGAGAGGGGAGGGGGAAGGATGAAAACACATACATCAAATCATATGAGTTCATGCATTTTGCTGTAAAATATATCCATTTTACACACATACACATGAAAATGCAAGTTATTATAAGATTAACTGTGTGCATGTGCATACATTGCGTCAAAATCAAGGAATAAAACGATTTTATCCAAGTCATACCAGAGGCTCTACTCTGCTACTGGTAGCCATGTCAATCCAGTACCACCTGCCACATGTGGGGAACACATCCAACAAGAAAATCTGACCTGGAGACATATGGGCCCAGCCAGGTTTGATTCTTGCCCAAGAAGCACCACATGGAAGAAGAAAACAGAGATCATACAGGACAGTTTGTGGCCCTTTTTCAATTGATTGTGACATTTATCGGCCTCCACCAGGGCAGACCTAACAGTGTGCTACTGGAGGAACCACAGAGCGTAAGTGGAAGGAACATTATACATTTGCCGCCTGGAATGTCAGAATACTCCGGCAGACTGGAAAACTGAAAGAACTGACTCATGAAATGGACTGATTCTCCTGACACGTTCTCGACCTGAAAAAAAGTACAGACAGAAGAAGGGCATGTCCTGGACTACAGTAAAGAGGACAAACATGCACACAGAACAGGGTTTCTATTCACAAGAACATCAAGAAACCTGTAAAGGGATGCCATCCACCTGCAGTGAGTTGTGCCGATTTTGAGAGAATGTTACAGCCAGAATGAGTGAAAGTCTTGTGGTTCTGAATTTCAGTTTCCTACAGAGCTATCACAACAGGTTTCAGATTGTGACAAAGCAGCTGTAGCTCTTAAAAATTGGAATGGAGACCCTGGGTGTTCCAATGGAAAATTTTTTACTCCATCATGGCAAGGAAATGAAGATGGTGGATACCTCATTTCATTTTTGTATCTTCATTTTCTGATTGGAGAAGTAAGGTAATGTTGCTTATAGCCCAGCTGACAGCAAAGGGCCATATCAATTCAGTTTCTTTGGGGCCAGGAATTTTATTCTCCTTTTCTCTCTGTAGAGGTTGCGGGTGTAGACGGTGGCCCATTCACCTCTATCACCTCCACACATTTGTTTTTCTCAGAAAGTTTAGGAGGGGCTCCCGCCTTTCGGCAGAGAGGGGTGGGGGGGGGGGGGGGGGGGGGGGAGGGGGCGGTGAACAGCCAGCTTTCTGTTCACATCTGTCCCAGTGGAGTAAGACTGGGAGGATCTGAGAGGGTTCTGTTTTTCGCCTGCTCAGCAGCATACATTCTTTTTACTGCTGGAGAAACTGGGGGGTGAGGTAGTAGGTTTAACACCTCTACTGAGGACGCTAGTCTTCCCAGGAGGAATAGCAGCTCTTCCAGATTTTTCCATTGCATAGATTAGTTTTCTTGACTACGCTTTGAAAAATAAACAGTGTCTGATAATCAGGAGACAGACACTACCTGGAATTTTTAAACAGTGGCCGAGTATGACATTCCTGGTTGGGGCTAACTGACAAGCTCCAGCTTTTTGGCTTCCTGTAAACAAATTCTTCATTCAGTCTTAACTGTTGAATGGTTTGTTCCATTTTCCCATTTCAGACAGTCCCACAAGGAAGAGGGGTGACTACCACCACAGCTGGCACAAAAGGCTGATCTCTGACAAGGCCCTTCATGGACTGCTTTGCAGCACAGACCATAAAACTCCTCCCCTGAACACCTGTCAGAAACACCTGTCAGGAACACCTGTAAGGAACATGGCCAAATTTCTGAGAATGGAAACACCTCACTGGAGATAGGATGTAGAGTTCAACTTTCACAACAAGGTAGCCACCAACTGTGATGGTCCACGGAAGACAGCAAACAAAAGGTCAGAAACAGCGTGGTTGTGGTCACTGATCTGATCCTTTCCAACAGGTAACTGTGAACATCAATCACCCCTTGAGGCTCTTACTCTTTCTAAATTCTGCCTCCAAGATGTCTTTAAGATCAGGGTACCTTATAACCCCTTTTGATGAGTTTGTGATTGTTAGTGAGGAGTCACCCTGATCCCACAGTCCACCACCTCTGTAGCACTTTGAAGCACTTCCGCTCGGTGCTTGGACTTGCACTCTTTGAGAAATGAGCCATTCCAAAGCCTTTTAATTGATTTAGAGCTGCATGCAACGCCTTGAAAACCCTTTTGGATGGCAAAAGGATGTGATGCTGATATGGGTTTCTCTGCTTAAATTCCATAAACCATCAGCAGGAAGCCCAGAACCCTGTCCTTTTTCTACTTTCTGTGTCTGAGTCACCATCAATATCTGGTTCCTGGAACGCTCTTAATTAATTTGATTGTGCTTTCTGTTTTTTTTTTTTTTTTTTTTTTTTTTGGGGGGGGGGGGGAGGGGGGTTACTGAAGAAGTCATTTTTGTCTGTTTTTTTTTTTACTTCATTCCTCCTTTACCCACACACCACGGAGTCCAACGAAGGGGCCAGGGCCAAGAAATCAGTCTTGACCCCATCCAGGCTCCGGGATGTGTGACAAACAGGAGTTCATCAATCCTATCCTCCATGATCATGCTCAACTCCCGAGGACATATAGCTGAGCATAACAGGTGTTACCTTGGCCAGCCAGGGAACTGCCTGTCTTGACCCAGCCCCACACATGGGTTGCCGATAGATACACCGGGCAAACGTACCTCCTGTCCAGAAGAGGTCCGAGCTAAAGAGATGTGTTGAGACCACCCGCCCCCTCAGTCACCAGAATATCCTTCCCTTTATCACAGGTCACACTGCATGGCAAACATGGTGGATCTTTAAGAAAACAACAGGAAAAACAAGAATTTGGAAAACGAAGACTTGAAGGGGAGAAGACGGAAAAAGATTCATAAACTAAGAAAGGCAGAAGGTAGGATAGGACAAATGCAGGTTACAGTTTGTCAGGGCCCTCACCTTTTACCTGTCTGACACGAAGATCCTACCAGAGGCATCAACTCCTACCTCATTGTGCTAAGGCCAGTCAGCAACGTGGCTACACAGGCCTAGAGGTGCTCTCAAAACTAGCCTTCCATTCAAGTATTGATGCCCCTGTCAGCAAAGCCTAAGGAGCAGCAAAGAATCACTGGACCCAGGCATGCCCTTCGACCATGGCAAGGTTGCAACCCATGGAAGGAGAGAAATACAGCACTATAAACGAAAGAATCGGTGAAGAAATGAAGAATGCAAAGGAAAGCTGGATCAAACAAAAGCATGACAACACTGAAAACAATGACAACATAAAGAAAGATGTTAAGACTGAGAAGATCCAAATGTGGTAAAAGCACAAGATTCAAAAAGAGGATGATCTTTCAATACTCTATGAAGAATCATAGCTGCAGTGAAATCAAGCAAATGTGGGGAAGGTGTGGGCACCAACAACAGCGTTGAAACATGGCAACAATGCAGTAACTGATATCCTAAGTGCCATCTGCAACAAAGTCCGCCACACTGGAGAGATATTCTTGCCATAGACTCAGTGACTAAGTGTCACTCTTCTCCAAAAGAAAATTTCCATTACTGCCAGAATTACTACACATAAGATTGATCAGCTGTGCCATTGAAGCAGTGCTCAAGGTCATTCTGAACAGACTGCAGTTGCAAGTAGATACCATCACTGCTGAAGAACAGGCTGGATTCCGAAAAGGTAGAAGTACCATCCAACAGATTTCTTACTTTTGTCTTTGCGAAAAAAAATCTCCAGCTTTAGAGAAAGTGCTGCCTTGTCTGCATAGACTCCAAGGTGTTCGGTAGTCCAGCAGCAGGCACTATGGGACACAATAAAGAAACTTAACATTGGGCAGAATCTCATCAACACCATCTAGCAACTATATTCCACAGCAAATAGAGCAATACTCACACAGGTTGCAATTGGAGAATGTGCCATATTTCGCTTAGAGTCTTTCACGACCACCTTCTATCTCCCCTCATTTTCTTAAATATAACTGAAATGCATGATGACTCAAACATTTGGAGATGATGTAAACACAGTGTGCGCTGGGGGGAGAGCCATCACAAACCTTCATTCTGCAGATGACACTGATGGCCTGGCAGGCTGTAAACAAGAACTCGCCAAAACTGTTAAACAACTGCATGAAACATCAACAAGACATGGCATGGAAATCAATGCCAAGAAGACCAGATTGATGACCAACTAATGCATCACCTTCAATACTGATATAACTACCTGCAGTCAGAAGCTAGAAATCTGTTCAATATAGCATGTACCTGGGATCCATCACCAGCAGTGTGGAATCCAAACCAGAAATTCTCTTCAAGGCAGCAAATGTATCTCTATCTACTATATTTATCTGTGTGTGTGTGTGTGTGTGTGTGTGTGTGTGTGTGTGTGTGTGTGTGTGCTGGTATCAAACAACAAGTAAAAAGATATGTCGCAAAATCTATATTAATGTATATGTAGATATTCTCACGCTTGAGGAGCACCACCAATGCCAAAGCCAACAAGGCCACGAAGGATCATCAGCCAGATGAGGTTGGGAGAAAAAGCACTGAGGACCCCAAATAACATGTCACCAGAGAACACATGACAAGCTCCTGTGAGACACACAAATGCGGGCATCAGGCACACGCACAAAGACTGGTATTAAGCAGACCAACAAAGATTAGTACTAAACAGACATACAAAGATTAGCATCAAGCACACATTCAAAGACTGGCGTTAAGCAGATGCTTAAAGGCTGATTTCATCACGGGAGCAAGAGTTACCCTACTTGTTTGTTATTTACTGCTTACTTTCTCCTGCCTTCTTTAAGATTTCCTTTCACACCAATCAAACCGAGGTTAGCTGTATTTGTTACCGTTTGTACGTGTGTTTGTTTTTTGACTAAATCAAATCAAACCAAATCATGCTGCTATAAGCCCTGCCAATCACATAAGCCACATCAATGCTGAAACATTATTAAAAAAAAACAAAAAATTAACAGAACAAAGACAGAAAATTAAAATGCAAAGTTAAAACTCAATACCAGTCATCTATTTACATTAAAAGACCTGCAGAAAAACAGTCTGTTGCACTCAAGTTAAAATCAAACCTTTTTAAAAACATTTAATTCTTTCAGAAACTCAAAAATCAAGTCCAAGGGAACATCCCAGAACACAGTCTTCATTGAGTTTGCTGTAATTGTCTATTTTGTCTGAAATCATGTAGCTCTCTACATTCAAGAATGTGTCCAATACTAACAATTCATCACAAGGGAACTCCCAAACACAAGCTTTTTCACTCTTTAAATTGTCTATTTTGTCTGAATCATGTAGTTCTACATTCACAAATGGTCCAATACTAACACATTCATCACATGGGATGCAATGTGAAGCTTTTTCACTCTTTAAAAGATACGAATGAGTTAAAAACAAATGGCCAGTGTGCAGTCGGTATGAAACTGTTTTTCTTCCTTGCGACCACCTGAGGTAGATGAGAGGAACACTTTTAGGTTTGGATGGATCTGGAAAAGTTTGTTATCTGGCTGTGTATATTCAGTCCTCCTGCTGGAGGTCTCTGACAAAATCATTAACCTTCTGTTTCAAATCTGAATAGGGGATAGATATATTGGACAATTTATTCGTTGTGGCAATCTCGGCCAAACAATCTGCCATTTTATTTCCCCTAATGCCAACATGACTATGAACCCAAGCAAGAACATTTTTTAAAACGTTTAGAAGTTCAGGATGATCAAGGTTACAGCCAGCTATGGCCTCCAAAGCTGAACACGAATCAGACAAAATCAGAAAGTCCTTGTTCGTAAATTGAAAGATTATCTTCAGTGCTAGAACCAAAGCTGTAAGTTCAGCAGACTAAACAGAACTATCTGATGGAATATACTTTGATAATTTTTGAGAAGAAACACTTGGGCAACACGCTGCACAAGCCACTGCATCTTTGACAGATTTTCAAGATGAAAAAGGCTGTGCCAGTCTTCAAGAAATGTTAATTTGTGTTTGTTCATTTCTCCAGTTGTTGTTGCTGTGTAGATGTGTCAGGTACAGGGTCTCTATGGGCAAGCTTAGAACATTGTCTTTGGGGGGGATGTCTCCTTGTTTGTTCTGTGTGGTCTGTGTTGTCAATTCTGCTAGGTGACTCTGTGTATTTGTTTCATCATGGGAGCAAGAGTTACCCTACTGGTTGGTTATTTACTACATTTGAAAGTTTACATTTTGTACCAACTTACGCTTTGAAATTTGTCAGTGCTAACCGTGTCTGTCTATATCTGGAAAAGTCCAAGAAAGTTGGTATGCCCCTTCCAGGTCATCAAGAAGCACTCCAGCACACAGATTTACACACAAACATTTCCAGACACTTTTGGATCCAATTTTCTTGCCACCTGTGGACTGATAAGTGATAATGACCCACAGTATTTTCTAATCAAATAACTTGTTGAAACTTCATGTCCATATTAGCAGTCTGTCTGCGTCAATGTCACATAGTAATTCACATTGAAAAAGAGTGTTTATTTCTGTTTGTAAAGATCTAAAGCAATATTAGATGACCCAGACAAATTTTCATGATACTCACAGTTCTTCTGCCATAATTGTCACATATACTGCCCCAAATGCCAGAACTGCATGTCATGCCACAGAACACAACCTGCAACAATCACACAGTTATCCACAGAAGACAAACCTGCAACAATCACAGTTATCCACAGAACACAACCTGCAACAATCACAGTTATCCACAGAACACAACCTGCAACAATCGCAGTTATCCACAGAACACAACCTGCAACAATCGCAGTTATCCACAGAACACAACCTGCAACAATCACAGTTATCCACAGAACACAACCGGCAACAATAACAATTATCCAGATGACTTTCATTACCTCAGCACAGAACGAGTAAACATCTGAGGAGCTTGCTGCTATCAGACAAATACCAAACAGTGCACACAGGAATCACACATGATTCAAACTGTGTAGTTGGATGGCATTGTATTTCCCACATGGAAGATCAAGTCGCTACTGAGCATCTTGTCCACCGCGTTATGACAACTCAACTGTTTGGGACATATGCAGCCGATTTGTCCACATCATCTATCACTTTGTTCATACACCATACCCTATCCATCAACATCTAAGTCCACTCTGTTCATACACCATGCCCTATCCATCTATCATCAACATCTAAGTCCACTCTGTTCATACACCATACCCTATCCATCAACATCTAAGTCCACTCTGTTCATACACCATACCCTATTCATCTATTCATCAACATCTAAGTCCACTTTGTTCATGCACCATACCCTATCCATCAACATCTAAGTCCACTTTGTTCATACACCATGCCCTATCCATCAACATCTAAGTCCACTTTGTTCAACATCTAAGTCCACTTTGTTCATACACCATGCCCTATCCATCAACATCTAAGTCCACTTTGTTCAACATCTAAGTCCACTTTGTTCATACACCATGCCCTATCCATCAACATCTAAGTCCACTTTGTTCAACATCTAAGTCCACTTTGTTCATGCACCATACCCTATCCATCAACATCTAAGTCCACTTTGTTCATACACCATACCCTATCCATCAACATCTAAGTCCACTTTGTTCATACACCATACCCTATCCATCTACATCTAAGTCCACTTTGTTCATACACCATACCCTATCCATCAACATCTAAGTCCACTTTGTTCATACACCATACCCTATCCATCTACATCTAAGTCCACTTTGTTCATACACCATACCCTATCCAACAACATCTAAGTCCACTTTGTTCATACACACATACCCTATCCAACAACATCTAAGTCCACTTTGTTCATACACCATGCCCTATCCAACAGCATCTAAGTCCTTCTTATCCTATCTGATCTGTTTATCGAGCTATAAGTACACATATATCCTCATTCAGGATTTAACAGACAGTAGCTTGTAATATTGGATGAAATACATTTTGTAGTTGTTGCAATCTTCATTCACACTGGACTAGTTAAAAAGAAAGCAAGGGAAGAACCCCACAGTGTATACTACTGGTCTGCTGACCAGATCTGAAGATTGGCTTTGCCTAAAGCATGGGTTTCAAATGACCTTTTGACTACAAAGAAAATTGTGGATGCAGGTTAGTCAACCAAACAAAACATTTTGGTGGAAAAAGATTTGCTATGAATATGATGTAGACTTTATTTCAATAACTGACATGTTATTTTCAAAAAAAGAATTGAAGGCACATTTTTGAAATTGAAAAATGTCAGTCACCTCCTGTCTTTCTACTCCCATTGATAAGACATTGTTACCAAATACTTGCAACTCAGTGGGTAAACAGCAGAATTCTAAGGGATGAACATGCAACTCTTTTTATACAATGCATTTGGTAACCAGTTCTGTTCCATTTCCAAGTGTTCATAATAGTGTGAAAAGTGAAACAAGGTTTTGCCAAAAAGAGAAGTTCTTTCTGTAAAATACACATTTTTTCATTATAAAATCTTTTTAAGTACAAAAACTCTGCCCTACTGAACTTAGCTAAGTCTACTACTAAGATAAAAAAATTATAATAATAATTCAGCTGATAGGAAATGAAGTGGTGGAATTATGAAAAAGAGTATGTTATACACTGAGAAAAAAAAAACTCTAGTAAAGTAAAGTAGCCCTGTTCTTCTTGTAGCAGTGGGATTAACTCATGAAATAAATTCATGGTTTTAAAAAAAAGCATTTGGTTCATCACTTATGGCTCTGGTGAAAAAAAAAAGAATTTGAAAGACACTTAACAACTGTTTCAGTTTTTCTTTTTGACTGTATTTCTTTCTGTTATCATGCATCTAGTGGACAACAGAACCAAGACATTATTATACTTAATGATATATATATGTATGATTTCACTTAAATGTATACATTCTTCATGTGGTGATTAGGAAAAAGAAAGTAGATAAAAAACAAAACAAAAAAAACAGATTCAACGAAAGGTAAAAAAAGAAAACTGTCTTTTCTCTGCTGTAATTTGTTTTCATGCTCATTCATTGTGCATTCCTCTTGCAAGCTGCACTATACTTAAATCTGGCTTCATGAGTTTCTTGTTCTCCATGTGTGTGTGTGTGTGTGTGTGTGTGTGTGTGTGTGTGTGTGTGTGTGTGTGTGAGAGAGAGAGAGAGAGAGAGAGAGAGAGAGAGAGAGAGAGAGAGAGAGAGAGAGAGAGAGAGAGAGAGAAAGAAAAGGAAAAACATTTTCTTCATCATACTGGTAACAGTCCCTTCTGAAAGAGAAAATAAGAGATAATGATGCCCATAGCCTAGCCGACCGACCGCAAAGGGTCTTATTAGGACTGTCACCAGGTTGAAGTCAACTCACAAGTCATCAAAGAAAAAGCAAAAAAAAACTCATTCACACAATGCACTCCTGAAAACACACTGGCAATTTCGATATAAATCTTTCTTCTGTAAAATATGAAATCTGATGAAAAATACTGATCTCTTTAAAAATTCAAAGATCACTTCAGGTCGGACATCTCTGAACAATGTTTCTGTCAAATCTGCTTAGAGGAGTTTATGTCTCACATAATAATAACTGTCATCATTATTTATGGCGCTTAATCTTACATCATATGTCCTAAGCGCTTACAAATACAGAAAAGGTTTATGAAAACATGAATGAAACCAATAAGAAGATGAATGTTGCAAAAAGTACCACACACCTACTAACAAGGGTGCATACTGACACACCCACATACACACAGAAACACAAACACACACACACACACACACAACACACATGATCCCACACACACTGTCTCACAACAACAGACGCAACAGCATGTACGCGTGCATGCACACACACACACACACACACACACACACACACACGCACACGCACACACACACACATTAGTCACAGAATCAACTTGATGGGCAAGGGAAGGGGAAGTCATCATGTAAGTCCTAATGCTGTAAAAGAATATGTTTCACTGTGAGTGTGTTATATGACATGGAATGCACCATGGAGCTTCTTCACCTTTTGTAAGATATGAATGAATTTAAAATGAGTGGCTTGTGTGCAAATGGCATAAGACTGTTTCTTCTTTACAGCTGCCCCTGGAATATGGTAAAAACTCTTTCAGGTTTGGATGGATTTGGAACAGTTTGTTATCCATCTGCGAGTTCCATTCCTCTTGCCAGAGGTCTCTGACATAACCGGGGCTTTGGGTTCAGATCAGTGTGAGGGACAGACAATCTACTCAACTCTCTCTTTGTGGCACTCTTGGCAAGTTGATCCAACTTGTTGCCTCAAATGCCAACATGGCTGGGAACCCAAGCAAAAACTATGTTGTATCCATCTGATTTTAGAGAGATGTACAGTTTGAATAATTTCATTAGCCAAGGGTCAAGGGTGCTTGAGGTTACGGCCAGTAATGGCCTCCAATGCAGAAAGAAAGTCGGACAAAACAAGGAAACCTTTAAGTTTTGATTTAGAGGCTATTTCAAGACCCAGGACTAGGGCTGTTAATTCGGCAGTGTAGATAAAGCTGTCGGTGGGAATGTGTTTAGAGCATCTCTGAGAAGGACCTGTTGCACAAAACAGGAGGACGGAAAGTCTGTGTAGACCAGATATGGTTGTAGACTTTCAGAAGGGTCTGGAGACAGCTCTCTGGTTGATATGTTAAAAAATGATAATGAATATCATCAAGGCCAGGCGCAGAACTATAAAACTGCAGAGCTGATTTCAGTTCATCTATTGAAAATGGTAGGTTGTACACTTCGGATGAATTCTGTTCCACTGGAGGCAATAAACTGGCAACAGCTTGCTTGTCATTCATCAGAGCATTGGCAAGTTTCAGGTGATGAATTGACACGTTGGTATTGGTCTTCCCTTGACTTTTTTTTTTTTTAAATGATTTTCTAGACTTTTTTTCTTTGATGTTTTGGATGTCAGCTGGAGCAGAAGTCTCTCCAAAAATGATGTTTATTTGCTTTAAAAGTGTGTCTTGTTTTGGCGCAGAGTTTTTGATGGGCTAGAGTCTTGGGAGCTGAACATGTTTTTGAAACACTTCACCCTGAGCCTGTTTGCATACACTGGAAATGTGTTGGTATTCAGAATTAAACCAGGGTGTTTTAGGCATTAGCAATATGTTTGAAGAAGTCAGAATACGATCTTTTAGGAGCATGTCTGTCAGGCGTTTGGCAGGGTCCAGACTTTGCAGAACTTCGTTGAGTTCATTTTGGACATGCCCTGTGAACAGATCCCAGTTAGCTTTTGGATATATCAGGTGTTTGGGTAAACTATAGCTTTCCTTACTATTATATTTCAGGATAACTGGAAAATGGTCACTACCTTGAAGACTGTTGTGAGCACATCACTTGCAGTCCAATACCAGTGAGGGATCATATATCGGCAAATCTTAAAACAAAAGTGTACATGTGAAAGAATGCAGGTATACTGGAGACCCATCATTCAGACAACACAAATTCAGCTTGCTTTGAAAAGACATCTTCAAGAAGCAGATCTCTGCCTGAAGAATTCACACTGCCCCAAAACCCAACAGCAAGAAAAGTTTGCAGAAATCTCCAATCAGGCTGGCCAGCTCTTGTCGACTGACACAGATGGTGGTAAATACAAGAGAACACACAGCTGCTGTTATGCCATAAATTTATTCTTGCGGCTAAAGCTTGGAAGCATGGATTCAAATTAACATGGCTGAACAGAAGAGACTTGTGGATAAGCAACGAAACTCCTCAAGCTACTCCATCTGCAGTGGGTTGTGCTGGTTTTGCAAGAACATGAAAATTGGAAAGAGTGAAAGTCTTTTGGTTCTGAATTTTAGTTTCTTGCAGAGCTATCACAACAGGTTCAGATTGCAACAAAGCAGCTGTAGCTCTTCAAAACTGGAAAAAGACATCCTGAATGTTCCAATGGAAATGTTTGACTCCATCGTGGCAAGGAAATGAAGACAGTGAACAACCCATTTCATTTCTGCTTCCTCGTTGTAAGACTGGTGAGGAGAAAATTTGTTTTCAAGTATTAGTTCCATTGGTTAGGGCCAGGAAGTTTTTCCCCTGATCCCTTTTCACTGTAGAGATTCCAAGGGCTGACTGATCCCACCCACCTCTATCACCTCCTCACTTTTTTCCTCTGGAAATTCTGGATGGGCTTCAGGACCCTTGGGGGAAACAGCCACTTTCCCATTCCCATCCTTGCCATGACAGCCAGGCTGGGAGGATCTGGGAGGAGTCTGTTTTCTCAGCCAGATCAGCAGCAGACTTTTCTTGTCTGCTGGGGAGACTGGGAAGCAATGGGTTTAACACCTCCGCTGTGGGCCCTGGTCTCCCTGGAAGGTATTGCTGATCTTCTAGCACGTTTTTCTGTTCCACAAGTTGGTTTATCTGGAGTAGTTTTTTGAAAAATAAAATGGGTCCATCTATCAGGAAACAGACACTGTCTGATTTTCTTAACAGCAGCTGAGTATGCTGATTAGGGCTGCTGCCAAGCACCATTTTTTTTTTTGCTTCCTGGAAAGTAATTCTTTTTTCAGTCTTAACTTGCTGGATTGTTTATTCAAGTTTCCATTTCAGACAGCCCTGCAAGGAAGAGGTGGCTGCCACCACAGCTGGCATGGAGGATTGGTCCCTGGCAAGGCCCTTCATGGACTGCCTTGCAGCACAACCACAATTCTTGTTCCCTCAGCACATGTCACAAACATGGCCCTATGTTGACAGCAGAAACACCTCCAATGGAGAAGGGACATATAGAAATCTACTTTCACAACTAGGTAGCCAACTTTGATGGTCTGTGGAAGACATGGCAAACAATAACTGAGAAACAGCCTATTTGTGGGCACTCAATCTGATCCTTTCAGAATGGTCACTCGGCAAACATCAATCACCTCTTGAGGCCATAACTCCCTCTTTATTTCTGCCTCCAATATGCCTTCAGGATCAGGGCCTCTGATAACTGATTAGGATGAGATTGTTTGTGAGGAGTCACCCTGCTCCCCCTGTCCACCAGCTTTATGGCACTTTGAAGCTGTTCTGCTTGCCGCTTGGATTTGTACTCCATGAGGAATGATCTATTCTTAACTCTTTTCATTGACTTAGGGTTGCCTGCAATACCTTGAAAGCCGTTTTGAAAGGCAAAAGGACTTAATGTTGATATGGGTTTCTCCTGTCTAGTTCCTTCCACCACTGACCACAAAGCTCAGACCTAGACCTAGAAGTGTTGACAATAACTCGCCTTCCATTCAAGTACTGATGCCCCTGTCAGCAGAGCATAAGGAATCACTGGACGGCGCAAGCCCTTCAACTGCAGCAAGGTTGCAACCTCCGGTCAACCATGCTGGGCAAAGATGACAACTGTCACACACAAACTAACCATTATAAAAAAAAGGAACTGAACACTGCTCTGAACTCCATAACAAAGAGAGCAACAAAGATCCAAGAGCACAAAACAAGACAGGATTAATGACATGAAGAAATCACAGTTGCTGTGAAATCAATCAGATGTGTGCAGGATGCAGGAATCAACACCAACCTTGCAGATCTTGTGACACATGGCAGAAAGGAAGTAACTGAATCCTCCTAACAGCCATCTGCAGAAAATGTGGCTCACCAGGGGATCAACCTATGCCATGGACTCACTCACAAATTGTAAGCCTTATCTCCAACACTGCTACAACTACCACACCGGTCATTCATGCCATCAATTTCATACTAAAAATCATCCTGCATCACTTACACCACAAGCAGATAATGTCATAGCTGAAGAACAGGCAGGATTCTGCAAAGGCAGAAGAGCCATTGAGCAAATGTTTAATTATTTGCCTCTCTGTTACAAAAAGTATCTTCAACACAAAAGGAAGTTCGGCCATGTCTTCATACACTTCAAAAATGCAAACTACAGTCTCTGGTACCAGGTCCTATGGATCACAATAAAAGACACTGAATATCTGGCAAATGCTCATTAACACTATCCAGCAACCATACTCCAAAAAGACTAGCACATTTCTGGTAAAGGGTGCTACTTCAGAGTGTTTCATGCTTCAGATGGAGTTTGTCAGGGTCGCCTTGTAAGTCCCACATGCTTCAACATATTCCTGAAATACATCATGGCTAATGCACTTGCAAATATGTCAGCACAGTCAACACTGGAGGAGCTCTTCGCTTTGCAGATGACATTGCTGACCTCACACAGGTGGTGGACAAGAACAAACCGAGCTTGTTCAAAGACTGGAGGACACATCACGAAGACACTGCAAGGACATCAGTGCTGATAATACAAAGTTGACTACCAGCCACACCACCATCCTCAGTGCTAATACAACTGCCCATGGACAGAAGCTAGAAGTTGCTCAACAGTTCACTAACCTGGAATAGATCGTTAACAATAACGGATCCAAACTAGAAATCCTCTCAGGAGCTGCAAAAGCAATATCAGCACTGTCCAGACTAAAAACCTTGTACGGTAGGACAGTAACACCTCCATGAAACACATGACCAGGCTCCTGTTTGCTCTGGCATGATATGCCCTCCTCTATGCATGGTGGATACTGGATCTGGAAAGAAGAATCAAGACATGGAAACGAAATGTCAGTAAAACTACACGCTGACATACTGATCACATTACCAATGAATAAGCATCTTTTCATCAAGCTGACATCAGTCAAGAAGAGAAAACTACACTTGCATGGCCATGTGACAAGATCCAATGGCTTCGCTCAAACAATACTCCAACGAACTCTTACAGGAAGGAGAAGGAGGGAAGACAGAGAGAACCACAGACTGACAACATTGCAGAATGAACAGGGGAAAACAACTGCTGAGAGGTGAGCTTTGTCACACAACAAGCAGATTGAAGGAAGCTGGTGAACTGTTCGTCAGTGTCAAGCCCAAGTGTCTCCCAATGGAGTTGTGCGAGCAGACAAAACAGAAGAAGAGTTTCAAATAACAACATTTAGTAAAGGATTCATATTTTCATCTCTGTACAGTACCAGAAAAAAAAAATCATTTAATCATTTTTCTCTATCACACAGTACTGTCTAAGAAAGATCGAGAATAGTCATTCCTGTTTGACTGATTACAAAAAAAAGAATGTTAAAAGCTCAATTGGAGGATTCCATAATTTAGTCTAGCAAAATGGAATAATGAGTGTAAATATACAGAAGATCCCGCTTGTTTAAGTTTTGTAACAGCAACATTTAAAAATAACAAGCAATTTCAGTACACTTGAGTGTTCAGTATTTGAGTTTTATTCTTCTGCATGTTGACCATGTACTACAGAGTACTTTAATATTTATTGTCGTTTCCTTGCACATCATGACAAACCATCTGACTGTGACTAATGGATATGTAAAAAGATTCCATATAATAAAAAAAGTTAATCAAAACATACAGCAAAAAACAGCTGATAGCTATCTAAGTAGAAAAAGACAACTCACAACAGTGATGGCTGCTTCTTCAAGTCCTTTGAGCTGCCACACACAATGCACGGCCGGTGACAGAATGGCAAAGTATCATCATCTCCATAGCATCCGCCATCTGATCAAGCAATTCATTGCAAGTCATCACAGTAAAGTTACTTGTATTGATACCTGATCTATGCACACTAATTGCTCAGTTTATCTGCCATCAAAATCGCAAACAGAAATCTAATCAGTTGAAATCATTATCACAGCTGCCATTTCACCACAACAAAATTTGTGTTATTTAGACAACAAATGATCATCTGTGTAAGACTCAAATTAGAAACTTAAAATCTAACACTGTCTGCTAAACATGATCACAATTCATCGACTAATCATAATTACTGCCATTTTGTGCAGACAATCCAGTGGACACAATCCACATGAAATTATCACATATACATCCCCCAAAAGATATTACTGTGGTCATGAACTACCTATTTTTCTAGAGACTCCAGATCTATCTATCTATCTATTATATGGTGTTTAATGTGTAAACAGTAGTAGGAAGAAACTCCAAGGAGAGTTTAACAGCAGGTTTTCAGAGAAGAACCCCCCCCCCCCCCCCCCCCCCCCCCCCCCCCAGGCAAGCAATCTAGCTCTGAACTCCTTACTAACTGAGAAGTATACACAGTAAAGCTGGTGTGTTAAAGTACACTTGACTTGTGCCAGGTCTTTGTTGTTCATGTCGAGTTTCATGTTTAAACTCAGCCCCAGAGCTACTCTTGAGCATTTTCAACAGTCCTGAGATGAAATAAACATTTCTTTCAATGACATGTTCTGGAAAGTTGCTCCTTCCTTTACTAGTGAAGGTGGAAATGAAATGTTGACATGCAAACTACTCCATAATTTTAAGACAGAAAACATTTTGAGGACACCTGCCACCCCTACTTGTCACAGGAACCAAACTGGAACTTGAAACATGCCAACTGGAATTATCTTCAAAGAAACGGCTGACTACCTCTGCAAGGACGCTGACACATCCAACAGCCTCAACAAAAATGTCCAGTTATTCAGTGATGCCCTATTGTAAGCAGCCAAGCAGTCAGTTCCAACAGGAAAACATACACATTCCCGCTGTACTGGAGTGATACTCTAGAACAGCTCTGTACAGCATTAAACTCCACCAGAAAACAGTAAACAAGTGGGGTAACTTTTGCTCCCATAAGAAAACCTAACACAGAGTAACTTTTATTCAAGACTGGCACGCGTTTTAAACTTGAATACAGTCAGACAAATAAAAAGAGGAACAATCTAATAGTGGGGGGGAAAAAAGCGCAGGCCAACAACTCAACTGTCTTCATAGTAATGACTTGGCAAAGATTTGGACTTAAGGAGGGGGGGGTTGACGATGGAGAAACTGGGAATATGAAATTAAGAAGATATATTACAGATATGAAAACTCTTCACTAGTTGCATAAGGGAACCATCGTAATCCCTTTTGAAGGCAGATATATTTGTATTGCCTGCTCCGAGGCCTTTTGTCCAATGGATCAGAACTCATCAGGGAGACACGGCTGGTTGTGTCTGTGCTGTGCTCCTGGAGTCAAATAGAAACACACCACAGTCCATAATACTGTGATGTTCTCACCACCAGGGGTGCAAAAAAGCATCCAATAGCACCCCCAAAGCAGCCAGTGAAGGGTTGTAAATGAAGCCAAACAAAAATGTGGGGAGAAAAAGTTGCTGAAAAACTAAAGGCATTATGCAAATAGTTTAAAATGTAGGGGACAATCCTTGAGCCTACGCCTGAGGATCCACCCAAGAATGCAATGGAGATCAAAAGACAAACACAAAGACGGACAGAAACAAATACAAATAACCTCGATTTAATCGAAACAATTTCCACCAGAAAAGTCATGGAACTGAGCCCCACACAATGAACAACCAGAGACACAACAGCATCAAAGAGACGTTCAACGCATATAAGATGGTAGTGATCCAGCACAGCTGGACTGAGAAGACCAGCAGTCTGAACATGGAGAAGGACACGAACAAATGGTCAAACCTGACAGGAAACCTAAATGAAGACACAGGTGTGAAATACAGCAGAACTGTCATTGAGGAGAATGGTGAGCACCATGCTGGTAAGAAAGCAGCAAACATCCCGGCAGATTTCTACAAAGAGGGAAGTGAAACTACATGCTCTGATCCGCGAGCGCAGGAAGTCTGCAATGAGATAAAAGACAAGCTAAAAAACCAGAACCAAACCTTGCAGTGATAACAGCCTTCTCCATGGCAGAACTCAACGCAGCCATGAAGAAACAAGTGCAAGAAAAGCCCCAGGGTGGGACAGCATGCCATCCGACATAAATCAAGAACCTTGGACCCACAGCCAGACAAAAACTATGTCTGATCATTAATCAGTCTTGTAACATGGGTAAATTTCCAGATTGATGGAGAGTATTCATCCCCATCAGAAAGAGGTAAGGTAAGGTAAGGTAATGTTGCTTATAGCCCAGCTGACCGCCAAGGGCCACATCAGGGTTGTCACCATGTTAAAATCAACTCACAAGTCATAAAAAAAAACAACCCCCCCCCCCAAAAAAAAAACACACAAACAAACACCCTTTCACACATCTCTTTAAATGACATCTTCTAGAAACGCACCAGAAACTTCATTAAAAATCTTTCTTCCGTAAATCTTAAATCAAATGAAAAATGTTAATCTCTCTCTCAAAAACCCAAAGATCACACCAGGTGGGACATCTCTGAACAGGATTTTCATGGACTCTGCTGTAAAATGTTTGTGTCTCACATTGTGCAAGTCCCAACACTCTAAAAGAATATGTTTCATTGTGAGTGGCACATGACATGAAATGCACCACAGAGCTTCTTCACTCTTTAAAACGGTATGAATGGGTAAAATATGAATGGCAAGTGTGCAGCCGGCACAGAACTGTTTCTTCTTTATGACCACCAGACGCAGATGAGAGGAACTCTGTAAGGTTTGGATGAATCTGAAAGAATTTGTTATGTCTGTGTATACCAATCCTCCTGTGAGAGGTCTCTCTGACATAATTGTTAATTTTTTGGGTTCAGATCTGAGCAGGGGATATATATGTTGAACAATTTCTCTGTTGTGGCATTCTTGGCCAAACAATCAACCATTTCATTCCCACCGATGCCAACATGACCAGGAACCCAAGCCAGAATAATGTTGTAACACACCACTTTCAACTTGGTAAAAAGTTCAAAGAAGTGTAAAAGTTCTGGATGCTGAAGGCTGCCGCCAGCTACGGCCTCCAAAGCTGACAGTGAATCCGACAGAACCAGAAAGTCCCTCTTCGTAGATTGTGAGATCATCCTCAGCACCAGAACCAGAGCAGAGTAAGCAGAAGCATCCGAAGGAATATGTTCTAACAATATTTGAGAAGGAGCACCAGGGCAATAAGCTGCACAGGCCACTCCATCATCAGACTTGGTACCATCAGTGAAAATTTTCTGATAGGATGGGAATTTCGAAGAAAGGTTAGCATACAATGCCTTGTATGCCAGCGAGCTGGTAGATTCTTTGCGAAAAGCTGCAAGATCAAAATGAATCTCTGGTATGAAAAAGGTCCACGGAGGCTGATCTGGAAACTTGGAAAAATCGGACACAACTCCTAGGTCTAGACCTACATTCGTGCATGAGGCTGCATATGAAGACCAAATGGCGGAATACAGTTCGGAATGTTTTCGAATTTGCTTTGGAACTGAGGGTCAAAGAAACAGTCATAGGCAGGGTTTTCCGGTTCCGAGAACAGTCTGACGTAGTAGTAATTCAAGACAGTTTCAGCAGCCTGCGGTTGGACAGTGAGGGTTCACCCTGCCTCTGCATACAGGCTGTACACAGGGGTGGTGTGGAATGCTCCAAGACAAAGACAAAGCCCTTTATGGTTGATAGGGTCCAAAAATTTTAGGTAAGACCATCTTGAATAGCCATACAGAGCACAACCATAGTCCATTTTGGAACAGACCAAGGCTCTGTAGAAGTGCAGCAAAGTTTTCTTATCAGCGCCCCAGTCAGTGTGTGCTATGACCCTGCAGAATATTCAGAGCTTTCTGGCAAAAGGTTTTGAGGTTTTTAATGTGGCTGAGAAAGTTGAGTTTTTGATAAAAAATAACCCCCAGAAATTTGGCTTCTTTTACAGCTGGAATGGTGGACTTGTCCAGACGAATTTCAGGATCAGCAAAGAATTGACGAAAATTGTCGAAATGGATTAACTGAGTTTTGGTACTTGAGAAGGTAAACCCGTTTTCCTCGGCCCACTGTTGGATCTTGTTGACACAAAGTTGGAGTCGACGCTGTACGTTGGCGTAAGTAAGCAGCTCCAACTGTGTACAGCACGAAGTCGTCAACGAACAGAGATGACTCAGAACCCTGGCTTACTGATTTCACAATGTCGTTGATTTTAATGCTGAAAAGGGCAAGAGAAAGAAAGGATGCTCCCTTGAGGTACACCCAACTCCTGCCCATGGATGTCAGAGAGTGTGGTGCCAGCACACACCTGGAACTGTCGATCAGCCAGAAAGTTTTGAATAAACACAGAGGCAGGTGACAATGAAAACCAAGTCTCTGCAGGTCCATAAGGATTCCCGATTTCCACGTGGTGTCGTACGCATTTTTCTGGGTCAAAAAAGATAGCGACCACATGCTGCTTATTGACAAAGGCGTTGTGGAAGGTGGTTTCCAGATGGACTAAATGGCCAAAGGTCAAGTGGTACTTCCGGAACCTGCACTGTTCACTGGCCAAAAGGCCATCAGTCTCCAGCTTCCACATCAGACAGGAGTTGACAATCTTTTCCATCAGCTTACAGAGGCAGCTGGTCAGAGCTATGGACGATAGTCTGAAGGGTTGCTGAGGTCCTTTCCAGGCTTAGGAATGCACCTTTTCTGTTACGCATTCATACCTATATGCAGCTCATTTAAACGTATACAATAAAAAAAAACAGAAAAGACTTCAACTACACCCCATTAAGTCTGTACATGCCATGCTTTTTCAGCACAAGAAGCAAGTCAAAGAAAGATCAGCTAAATACCTCCCCAATAGGGGATCATTTTCATAAGCATTGTACAAGCCTGGTATATAATGGAGCAAGAGAAGAGTGTGGGGCTGGGGGCTGGGGATGGAGTGATGGAGATTTTCAATGATTGTTTCATGAGCTGATGGCTTGGTAAGTTGACAACTGGCTCTAATCTCATCATTATACTCATGGTCCCTCAAGGAAGGCCTAAGGTAGGTCAAAGTATTGAGAATATCAGACGAGTCTGACATTTCTTTCTACATTTTTTGTGCATAGATATACATACATACATACCAACAAACATACATACATACATAGATTGACCGATAGATATGGGTAAAAAAAAAACTGGGCCACTAAAGTGCTTGCTGTATTCCTTTTGCTTCTCATCCAATATTTCAGTCCTTTTAGGACTTTCTGGGACAGAAGAGTGAATATTTTTTAGCAAATCTCTCCATCTCAGAATAAAGGCCACCACACAAACAATAAAAAGTAAACTGGCAGGTAAAACAACAGTTAAAACAACTTAACTGGCAGGTAAAACAACGATTAATAAAACAATTTCAATCTGCAAGCAAAGCAACACTTAAAACAACTTGTTTACTTCAGTTCTTAATATTTGTGGGATGGGCGTTTAAATCTGAAATGTATCTGTGCTCTCTGGACCCAGGAGAAAGACCCAAAAAGACCAAAATGTTGGACAAGAAATAAAAGGAGTAAACTAAGCATCTCTGTGTTCCAGTTCTTTCTTTTACACACCTTTTAAGTGTCTTGCACACTAAAAAAAAGTGACCCTGAATGTGGGAAAAGGTTACAAACATGAAAGGGCAACATCTGTATTACTTTCTGTCTACTTCCAGTCAATCAGAAGTCAGCTTTAGCACAGTTATGGTGGACACATAAAGTTGGTAAACACCAGTTTCAAAAAGATATTATGCACAGCTCACACATATACAATGGATAACAAAAGAAACAGGTAGTTTGATAAGGAAAGAGTAGCAAACAGTGGTAAATCTTCAACACAGCAAGGATCAAAAAGACCAGAAAAGAAACATAACGCTAATCAATACATACCCATGCAAAACCCAGTGAGGAAGGATAATTTGATCTGGAAACTCCCAAAAAACCTATCTGATCTATGGCTTGCTCCATGGAATACGTTTCCTGACAAACTACTGCAACAGAAACAAGATTTTTTGTCTGGAAGTATTTGTTTTCAAACTATAACAGCACAAGCTTATTTTTACCGGACAAGGTCTGCAATTCAAACCATTGGCAGGACATGCATATCGTTGTGCCATGATTCTGGGTCCTAGCAGTGCCATGAAGGATGTTGGGGCAACCAGGGATCATGAAATTCCCATGTCCTCCCTCATGTGCTGCAGAATATATGAGCTGAATCTGTTCCAGTTCTTCATGTTGTCCATCCAGGATTTGTGAGAAATGTGTCTGGAACACCCATCCTTCATCACTCTGTTGGATGGTCTTGGGCAGGATTTGAATGAGGTTGATAATCCAGAACCAAGTACACTTGTGGCACCTAATGACTGCAAAGAAATTTCCATGTATGACAGCACGCTGATATTATCAAATGGTTGCCTGCCATAGTCATCTTCTTCCTTTTCACTTGTTAGATACGGAAAAGTTTCTCAAGCGACAATTCTTCAACCTGGAGTTTGCATTTAAGATTTCTTTTGGTATCAAGTGATACATACATGAAGAAAAATAATGCTTTAAATTGCTTGTTACGTGTTATGTATATTCATAAGTATGCTTTGAGAGTTCACTTTCCAGATCAGGCTTTTTGAGTCTTGTCACTGCAGAGACACAGTCCCATATTAAATTATTAAACAATCCCAGATTTGTCCTCTTGTGAACTAATCCAAATTATGACAAGTATACACATAAAAAGAATTTTAGTCAAAAAATGGCTACTTTATCATCATGCCCAAGGCATATTGTATGATTAATTCATAAATTAATGCTGCTTACATGGAACAGTAAATATTCTCATGGCATTACTTGTGTCAGCAGAGAAAACATTTCTGTGCATCATCTTTGGTTTAAATGCTCAGTGTTGACCACCCTCTATCAGGAGAAAGGTATTGAGATGAATAACTCCAATGTCAATACTGTCTTGTATGGTCCATATGTTGCTGAAATTGCCATGGTTATTTCGCAATCACAGGTTACAAATTTTTATGAAGATCAACAATGTTGTGTACCACTAGAGTATTTCACTTATGTAAATATGCATAAATCAGATGTGGGTTTCAAAGTACTTACATGGATGATAAGTTGTGTGTGGAGGTGTTTGTTTGTTTGTTTGTTTTCCCTTTTTTTCAAGTGTCTGATATCATCTGACAATGCAAAGACATTAAATAAACCACTGAACTGAACTGAACATAGTCTCATCTGGACTTCCTTGCTCAGAATGGACCGGAGATATTTCAGGTGTCCACTGACTCCAGTACCTGCCCTGACAGAGATCATGTTGACATCTGCATGTCTGGAACTGCTCATCTGGATTCTGATGTCTTCACGAGTCTGTTAGGAATCTGGGAGGAACACAAATTTGCAAATAAATTAACATCTCCTGACTTCTATGGCTACGTGGCTAGCATCAAGGATTGAGATCAAGGGTTTAGTTGCCTTCAAAACCATTCTGATTATGGAATTTCTCAGCCAGAGCCAGCTGACTTACCCAAGAATGATGATGCTAACTGCTTTGATCAAAATGGGGAAAGTCTTGGGCCACAAAATCCTGTCTCATCCACTTCTCATAACTTATGCATCTCACCGATGTAATATTTTGCTTCTTTTCCCATGACAGTGTATAATGAGAGTACTATATGTGACCAATGCTTGGCAGTCAAGGATCCTGTCATCAGTTGTGCACAACAGGAAAGAGCTTTTGTTGTAGGTCCAGAAGTTGTGATTATGTTGACAAATAATTTTTGCCTTGTTCTTAGTACTAAGAACAGATTGGGTATCCCCTTTTTAGTGTCTTGAATTCCATGCCATTCATAATAATAGATCTGTGATGCTGCAACTAAGGTACTGAAGGAAAATATCTTGTGCAACCTGTGCACACATGCAAGCTGACTTTCATCTCACTTTTGTGCTGCTTCCTTTTCAAAACTGGGGATGTAAACATTAGAAATTGACAGGTTGACAGTAGTGAATGAATAGGGCAAGTAATCCACAGATTTAAATATTTTGCTTTAGTAAATTCTGCACCAAAAAAGCAATGGTACTAGTATGTTTGACAAGGCCATGTGTGTCTTTGCGTTTGTGAGTTCACTAAAGCCTTGTTTGTCACTTACCACTACCACAGGGGCCGGCCACCTGTAACCAGACTTTACATTCATACAGCATGTGCTGTGCATGTTGCGCAAGAAAATGACTGTGACCAAAGAGGCCAGCTCTTGTGTGGTATGTGTGTTACATTGTCAGCTGTCTAACTGATGTTTTGATAACAAAGTGAATGTCAGTAAAAAAAAAAAAAAAAAAAAAAAAAAAAAAAAAAAAAAAACATGCATTGTCATCAGTATCAAATGATGTATTCTGTTGTGGGAATCTCAGTTCTGTCACATACAGTTTCCAAACCGATGGCTCATAAAGCAACCAAGCATTGTGGGTAATAGTACTTTTTACCTGTTGATGGGGCAATGGGTTATCTCTGATGTTAGAGTTCATAATTATATAAGCTTGTGGTTAAACAGACTTTAACATGTTCTCGTAGTTTAAAAAAAAAAAAGTTGAAACAGTCTAATATTTTGACATATCATGTCCTTTTGTTCTCCATCCAGGACCTCTTTGGTCAGTCTCTGGGACATCCAACATCAGCTGTTTTCTGTGGTGGAAGTCTTGTGGAGTCAAGGCAAGATACATGCCCCAACCAGACAGGCTTATAGTGCTCTATAGTTGCAAAAGAGAACATTGTACCTACCAACATGTGTTGACTTTTTGCCTCCAAGTCATCTGTCTTATAAATTTTTGTATATGAGAAGCAGAAAAGCTTTCCCTAACATTTATCCTCAAACACTTACATTTTTCACTGAAGAACTTGCTGAGTTCAGTTCTCATGGGTATATAAAAGGATGGATGTGACCTATGACTTGCAAGATTTTGTCTTCACTGGGCAGCCAATAGATATGTCTTTCCAATAGACCTGCCTTTCAAAATGGTGTGGTGTTTTCAAATGGCAGACAATATAAGGGTAAATCTCCGATAATGAAAATAACAACTCTAAATTTCAGAATACAAAGGAAAGAGAAAAAACAAAGAACAAAAACTTGAAAAAGAATAAAGAAGTTAGGAAAGGAAATAGACATGAATAATGATAGGGAACTTGAACAAAAGAAAGAGGAACTTATCAAGTACAAAGAAAGAAAACAGAAGGAATTATCCTAAGATCCAAAACAAAGTGGGCTGCACAGGGATAAAAAGTAAACAAGTACTTTTTGTAATGTGTAGAAAAGGGATTTCCTGAGTAAACAAATGCTAAAACTAGTCACACACATAATGGGGTAACTTTGTTAACAACAGATGATCTGTAGAAAGCAACTAGAGCATGTAATGAGAACCTACATAAAGAATGAACTGCTATAAATGCTGATCTCAGGAAATAAGTTTGAAACTTACCACAACTGAATGAATCAGAATGAATAGAAGTAGAAGGCCCAATCACATGAGAAGAAGCTGTAGAAGAAGCCTTAAAGGATATGCATAATAAGAGCTCTGGGACTGATGGGATAATTTTTTTGTTGTTGTTTTAAATTAAACAAATTGGAGACTTCATCATAAGACCATTGAATAAGGGTTTTTGGAAGATGAAATGCCAGTTTTTCAGATAGGAGGGATAATAACATGTCTACCAAAGAGAAACTTTAAAAAATTGGAGACTTGTATTAGAAAGATATACAACCCAACCAAACCCAAAATAGAAAACATTAATTGAAATACTGTGTCAAAATACAGATTTGCTGAATTACATGGTCCCAAAAAATTTCCTTTTTACAAAGTCAACATTTTTTGGAATGATGTCTTTTTGCTTTGTGAAACTGTTACATAAGCATAGATATACAAAATCCACAAAAAATCCTTGCAGAGCCATTTTTCTGTGATGATGAATTTAGAGTAGGTATGATTTTTTTTTTTTTTTTTTTTTTTTTGCTTTTAAGAATGGATAAGCAAACGACTTCTTTTAGTAAGAGATGTCATTGATGTAACAGAAATTTCTTGGATTACAAAGATTCCGTAACAGAATTGGCATTAACATAATTCATCTGAATATATGGGATGTGTTCTGTTCATGAACACCAGGGCATGTCCACACATCAGTGGGCCTCCTCCTCCAAGTCCCATGTGGTTTAGCTTGAGGCTGCAAGGCACCCGGTGGACATGCACTGCCACATGGAGGCACTATACAGGGCTTGTAGTGGAGAGGCTATGTACTGGCAGGAGAGACACGCTCAGCTCTCATTTCGCAGTGCTGTTCACAGCAGTGCTTGCCAGCGGTGAAGGATGAAAGTGAGAGGTGACAAGTACGTAGACACTTTGCCAGCACACTTGGCTTTCACATAACCAGAAACTCTATGGACAAATAGCTGGGCAGAGGGAGCTAGCTCTTCAGCTTTGGCTGTCCATCCCTCTAGGAGAGGGATACTTCGAACAACAAAACTGCACCTTGTGAGGCTGTCCTACATATGGCAGTTCTGCACCTGTGGGGCAATGAGCCCCAGAAGGTGAGAGGGTGGATCACTGATCAAGATCATTGTGAATGCTGATTGCAAACATTTTTGTTTGTTTGTTATATATACAGTGTTTACAGGAATGAATAACAATATCTAAATCTAGATGAATGTAAGCTTTCCTTTTGCCTCAAGGGGAGGGGCTGGGGGGGGGGGGGAGTCAGTGTGTGTGGTCAGTGATATGTTTGTTCAGTTGTTAATGTAATTTCTATCCTTTAACTTTTAGCCTACTGCGCCCACTGCTCCGTGCATTGCTCATGGCTGTGTTGCCTACGGCAAGCATGGTGCCATGCACTGACTGAGAGCTCTGTTGTCTACAGTGCGCACACATCTGTGCGTTTTTATTTTGAAAAATTCTAGTATTCAAACTCTAACGGTGTAAGAGAAATAACTCCCGTCGGAACTTAGTAGACAGATCCTGGTAGCCTGGCATGCCCTAGTTTTTAAGTTCAAGCCAACAAAGAACCCCTTGCTGGTTTTTCTGACCTGAACTGACCATGTTTCTGGCACCGGCTTGTCGTCCACCACTCGAAATGCCAGCTCGGCGCTGGCAAGTCATTTCTTTAGAACAAGTAATTGAAGAATGTATTCAAGGCGGTTCTGATAACAAAAAAGAGTTGATCGACAGTGGAGATGATATGGAAGATGAGGAATGTCTATCTGAAGATGTTCTTGATTACAATGAAAAATCAACCAATTCGACTGATTCAGTACACACACACACACACACAGCTGCTTGACTCGCAAAATCTCTGTAGCCCAAATCCTGTGAAACTGTAAAATGGATAGTATCTGATAGCGAAACTACCATAAGCATAAGTGTTTTAGGTGAGTGCTTTGTTGTATATCAATTTGTCTGTATGCCATTACTAAACATTGATTGTCAAACACTGCACTTGTTTTTATTTCTGTGTGTTTTGGTTACTTTATTCGTGCATTGTCTCATTACTCTCAACGCAGGATCTCTTAGTTTTGAAAGTACATTCATCTAAAAGTCCTTGATTTCTTCTTTTCAGACATACCAAACATGATGTTAACACGAACCAAACATAACACCAAACCAAACATAACATGTAAAATAAATTCCAAAAATGTCAAAATCACTACGAAGGCAGGGGTTTTAACGTGAGTGACTGTGTGCATGAGGGAGGAAAACTCACGCTGCATGCATACGCAGGGATAGTGTTAAAATTTACTTGATTTGGGACATCGATTTGCAATTTCATTTTTCATTCATTATTTTGATTTGTTGTTTTTAGATATTTAGCTCTTTACAAAAAATCTTCAAACCATGTTATGATTATTATGATCAAAATACTTTGTATGATTGTTAATTGTTGGAATGAAGAAATAAAAATGTTTAAAACAGAGATAAGCCCCCGAGAAGGCTGAACACTGCTCGCCTGCATGAAAGAATTCAGGTATGCCTGTCAAACATCAACATCTCTGGAGAACATACTGGCGAGAAATGGAAAGCCTTCAAAGAATCCCTGTACAACATGGCAGCTGACACCCTGGGCTTTGTTAAACACAAACACAGACTGGTTTGATGAAAACAACCCAGAGATCAACAAGCACATAGACATGCTCCACAAGACCCACAGAGATCACCTCAGTGACAAGACCTGCGAGAAGGAACAACGGAAGTACCAGCAAGCCAAGCAGCTCACCTAACAGAAGCTTTGACAGATGTAGAACAATTGGTGGGAAAAGAAAGCAGAAAGTCTGCAAGCTGCTGACATCAATGACATGAAGACATTTCACGAGGGCCTTTGCACCATCTATGGACCAAAGACTTCTGGGTCAACACCCATTCGTGCTTCTGACCAGACCACACTGCTGACAGATAAGACTGACATTCTTGCTCGCTGGGCTAAGCACTTCAATGCTCTCTTGAATAGTCTCATCAATACCTAAAGAAGCAACAGCAGCGCTCCCACAACTACCAGTAAAAGATCTCTGGCAGACCCACTCTCCAGTGCAAAGACTGCAAAGGCTCTGAAGCAGACCACATCTGGTAAAGCACCAGGAGCAGATGGAATTCCAGCAGACTTCTACAAGAATGAGGTGAGGAGGTACGCCTGGAAAAGCTGATCAACCTCTTCTAGTCCATATGGGAAAAGGGAGAAGTGTCCCAAGACTTCAAAGACGCCTCTATTGTACACATCTACAAGAGGAACAGTGATAAAGCGTCCTGTGACAATCATCATGGGATTTCCTCTTGTGTATTGCAAGAAAGATTCTTGCCAGGGTCATCTTGAACACGCTCATCACCCACATAGCAGATTCCATCGTCCCTGAATCACAGTGTGAGTTTTGCGCAGGCAGGGGCACAACTGACATGGTATTTTTTGTTTGCCAGCTACAGAAGAAGTGTCGTGTGCAGAATCAGGAACTCCACCCGGTATTTGTGATCTCACCAAGGCCTTCGACATCATTAATTGGACTGGCTTGTGGAAGAGCCTTCACAAGTTCGGTTTCCCAGAAAAACTCTTCTCACACTGATAGTTTCATTCCATGATGGCATGCAGGCGAGGGTGCAAGAAAACAGAGATACCTCTGACCCATTCCCAGTGAAAAACGGAGTGAAGCAAGGATGCATTTTAGCTCCCATCCTTAACGAAACAACAAGTCACACCACAATAACAATACAAGAGAATGGAAATTACCTCTCTGGAAAGAAAGCAGCACACCACTTCATAGACGTCTATGAAAACATCAGCAATCTGGAAGTCCCTCCTGAACATAGAGTTGTAGTGCACAGGGCCCAAGGTGACTTCATGAGGACGAGCCCCAAGAGGAAGTCATGACCACAGCTTTCACAGAGAAAGAACTGGAGGAAGCGTTGCAGAGTCTCAACCTGAAGAAGTCATCTGAACCAGATGGAATCACAAATGAAATGATTCTGCATCTTGGGATGAAGAGCAAGGCAGTCCTAACAATCTTTAACTCCAGCTGGAAGACAGGATCAGTACCACAGTGTTGTAGGGAAGCAGACATGATCCCCATTCACACAAAAAGGGAAAGGACAAGTCAAAGGCTGACAGCTACAGACCCATCAGCCTTACAAGCTGCTTAGGAAAGCTGATGGAGACTTGTCAACACAAGGCTGTCTGGCACCTGAGGAGTATCAGCTGCTGAGCCCTGAACTGGCAGGCTTCCGCCAACACAGTTCAACAGAAAACCAGATCACATTCATCACTCAAAGCATGAGGATGCTTTCCAGAAAAGAACTCACTTGCTGTCTGGATTGACATGGAGAAGGCGTTCGACAAAGTCTGGAAGGACAGACTCAGGCTCAAACTACAGCGATGTGGTTTGTCTGGGAGGCTGTACACCTGGATCAGCCAGTACCTACACAACCGCCAAGCCTGAGTCAAGATCCAGGGCCAGAAGAGCAAGAAGAAGGTGCTGAGACAGGGAGTACCATAAGGAGGAGTCCTTTCGCCAACGCTGTTCCTCATCTTCTTAGATGACGTCAGAGAACTGCCAAGAGGGGTCAGAGGAGCGATCTATGCAGATGACCTGGTACTTTGGTGCTCTGAAGAGCACACCACTACAGCACCAGTGCGCCTCCAGACTGCACTCAACAAGATCAGCGACTGGACCAAGGTATGGCTCGTCTCTGTCAACTCAAGCAAAACAACCTACACAGTCTTCAGCCTATCCAGCAAGAAGCAAGAGGTGAAGTTGACACTGAACAACCGAAGGCTTGCAGAGGAACCCACACCTACCTACCTGGGAGTGACCTTTTGACCGCAGGCTCACTTGGAAACAGCAGATCACCAGATGCTGTAGCAGGGCCAAGCTGAGATTGGCGATCATGCAGAAAAACTTGCAGGGACAGACTGGAGGGCTGACAAATGTATCCTGACTCTATACGTGGAGAGTCCGACCTGTAGTTGAGTATGGGACATCAGCATGGGCATCAACTGCAAAGTCTAACCTCAACCATCTCATTAAGATACAGAACCAAGCTCAGTGTGTCATAACTGGCGCCATGAGATCCACCCAAATCCAGAAGATATAGGAGACCACTGGGCTACAGTCACTGGAGGACAGAAGGGACACAAAGATCCTCATCTAGGCAGCAAAATTCAAACGCCTTGAAAACCATCCAATGAACAACAGAATGAGCAGACCCACCAAGAGCTGGCTGAAAAGAGACAGCTTCATCCACCAGTCAAGACGCCTTGACAGACAAAACCCCAGTCTTGATGGAACATGAAGCAAAGCCTATCACGGCAAATGTCACCCACCCATCTTGGAAGAGGCAGGTGTTCCCAACAGTCGTCACCAGCATTCCCGGAGTGGAGAAGAGAGGAACACAGTCAGACACCCAAAGGATGGCCCTGGCCATGGAGTTCATTTGCAACCAGTTCCCCCAGGAAGACTGGACCCATGTCTTTACAGGTGGCTCCGCCACAGAAGCAATGAAGGATAGCGGAGCTGGAATCTTCCTCCGGTACAAAGATGGAGATGAAGAAATTGCAATCCCAACAGGAAAATACTCCACCAACTTCCAAGCTGAGTGAGAAGCCTCTGTGAGGCAGCTACAACAGTCCCCCAGAACTCAACAAGAACAACAGGGCATGTGGTGGTGTTCTCAGCTGCTCTCCCATGCTCCAAGCCCTTAAGAACTCCCGCTGCAAAGAACAGAACCATCTCATTTCAGCCCTTGTTGCCCTGAGTGCCAGAATGGAGAAAGTGGTGATACAATGGGTACCAGCACACTGTGGCATCAGAGGCAACAAAAAAAAGCGGACATTCTGGCAAAAGATGGTGCACAGAAGGAGCAGGCCAACAACCTGGTGTCATACAATGAAATCAAGACAATCATCAAGTCACAGCAAGGTGTAAAGTGGCACCCAGCACCCCAAATACAACCCAGAAGACAGATACCATTTGCTGGGACGACGAGAACAGGTCAAGATCTTCCGCCTAAGGACTGGACACAAATCGCCTGCTCCACCATATGCACACAAAATTTGGCATTGGACACAGGGTGGAGAGTGCCCTGTGGTGAGGGACCGATGACAAAGGACCACACATCCTTCAGACTGTATGATGCAGCATCCAGGAGAAAGTACTGGCCAACACCAACAGCAGTGGAAGCCAAGCTGTACGGCACCCTGGAGGAGCTGCGGTGGACGGCAGCCTTCATCGAGGACACTGGGCTGCTCATCTAACGGGAGGCGAACATTCTGTTGGCTGCAATGCTGACTGATGCATTCCAGGGAGTGACAAGGGAGTATACATCCAGTTACATTAAGATGGCGAACTCTTTTAACTTTCAACGACTTCAGGCCCAGACCAAAGTATCTGATGCCCTTCTGAGAGAGTTCCTCCTTGCTAATGACTGTGCACTGGCCATGCACTCCCATGAAGACATCCAATGCATTACAGAATGCTTTGTAAGGGCCTCTCAATGCTTTGGACTCTCAATCAGTCTTGGTAAGGCCGAGGCCATGTTCCAATCTTCACCGTCCACTGCTGGCAGTGCTCCACCACCACCTGTCGTCATCAACAACACAGAGATCAAGACTGTGGACAAGTTCTGCTATTTTGGCATCACTGTAAGCAGCAAAGGATTTCTGGATGCAGACGTGATGTTGCGCATCTCAAAGGCCAGCTCTGCCTTTGGCAGACTCTCAAAGAGTCTGTGGCAAGACCATGACATCAGACTGCGCACAAAGGTTGCCGTGTACAGAGCTGTGGTTCCGAGTGCTCTCCTCTACTGTGAGACTTGGACCATGTACCAACAACACATCCAACAAATCTAACAGTTCCATCAATTATGCTTGGCAAGATTTGCAGCATTAAATGGCAAGACAGAGTGTGTCCAACCTGCAGGTCCTAAAGCAGTGTGGTTTACCCAGCATTGAGTGTACACTCATCAAAAACCAGCTCTGATGAACAGGACATGTTGTATGTAAGACCGCAGAATCCAAAGATGCTGTTCTGTGGGACAACTGAAGGACGGACAATGAGACCAAGGAAGCCTCTCAAGAGATACAAAGACATCTTGAAGGCTAACCTCAGAAGTGACACTGCTTTCTGGGAAGGTGTCGCCCTCAACAGAACACAGTGGAAGCAACAGTGTACCCAGGGCACAAAGACATTTGAGCACAACAGAGCAGCTGCCATCCAGGAAAGGGACGAATCAGAGAAAATGGGGCCATCCTTGCAGGACTCCATTCCATGCAGCATCTGTGGAAGAAGACTGTGCCTCAAGAATTGGTCTTCATTCCCACATGAGGACCCCCATCTGCTACTCATCTGTTGGACACAATGGGAGAATCCATCATGGGATTTGCATGATCAATGAAAAGTTATCAAAAAAGACATTTGTAGCAAAAGAACTGAGAATGTGACCAACCAGCTAAAGCACTTCAAGTTATATTAAGTGAAAATAAAGGTTCATAAGTTTACTACAATGCTCTCTTAAAGAGTTAATGATATTTGGTATTTGGTATCATTTGCTCAATGATAGTTCAAGCTAGGATTTGTGACAGACAGACTTCTGGAAAAGACTTCAAAACAAACACGAAAAATAAAAGAAATAAAATTAAAATGGTTTCAGATCAGAATATTGTAATATATTAGAATATTTATGTATCCAAGAAAGACTCAAGTCAAGCACCTGTAGTTCCCATGCCCAGTTCCAGACAAAGCTAGCCAGTTTCCCTCCAAATGGCCTTTTAGCGTTCCACTCTTCAAGTCTAGCATACCTTCCCTCTACAGACTCCAATCGTAATACAATAAACTTTGGAATCAAGTGGCACTAACAAAGGGCATAACAAATATGCCATAACATTCTTGTCACAAATAGTATTTTGAGGAAAATAGGTGCAATGAATAGCAATAACTGTTCATTTAGTGAGACAGAGAAAGGATCAATATAACACTACTTATGGCATTGTAAAATTTTATGTTCACAATTTCTGGGGGAGAAAATGGAGAGAAGAATAATAGAGTAATTCATTTACAACTTGAGGTGTTGATGAATGTATTATACTTTTTACTAGTGGACTGATTGCTTTGTCTGTATTTGTCATAATTATGGAATGCATTTTTGTATGTAACTGTACAATTTTTTTTTAAATTTGGTGTGAGCCTCCCCCAACCTTCTTTGCTGAGCTGCCATTCTTGATCAAAATGGACTTGAAGAGGTCCACCTCTTCCGCTGTTTATCATTTCAGCATGATGTTGACTGCTGAATTTGTCTGGAAAAACTAACCAATTTGATTTCCATTCTTATAAGCTTGATGCATTTCTCGGTCTGGAGGCAACTTCTTGGGAGTTCTTACACTTCAGATTGCCGATGCGCCTGCAATATTTTTGCAAGAAATTTTCAAATGGTGTGTCACTTATCAATCTTGTGTGCCAGGCTGTCGCACACCTGTCATGGCATTTTTGAGGAGGGAATGGTCCTTCTCTCTCTCATTTATCTTGTGTCAAATAAGAAATAAAAAAAGATTGTCCATATCCAGGTATTCACAGGTATTGATGTGAATGATCAGTTTTAACTGATTTGGAATCAAAATGAGCCACAGGAGCTGCTGTAAGACTCAAGGAAGAACAGAGAAGCATCCCTTGATTTCCTTTTATTTTATAGCCAGCGTCAGCTCATTTCTTCTACACAGTAAAGCAGGCATGGAGAAAAATGCCACAGGAGGAAGCAAGGACTGGCTGTATCACAAACTGGTCAACAGCGCTTGAACAAAGCATTTCTTAGCAAATGAAATACTGTTTATTATTGAGCGATGAACAAGAAAAAACTTCCCTCACATGTAAGTGATGTTCCAGTTCTCCCTCACACACACACACACACACACACACACACACACACACACACACACACACACTTACACACACAGCTCATTCACTGACACATACAATAACACACTGTCTCACATGTACACTCACTCTCACACACACACACACACACACACACACACACACACACACTTACAAAGACACACTTTCTCACACACCCACACACACACGCGCACACACATATGCACACACAAACACACACAAGTATGTGCACACCCCACATACACATCTGCGCATGCACATGCACACACATTCATAAACACACACACCGAATAAGGTAAGTCAGTCTACAATTACACTGTTCACAAGGTAAAAATGAACAATCAATCAAAGAATATGATGTCGTTGTAACTGCTTAAACTGCACAAGAGCTCTGAGGTACTGCTTTATTAACATTAAAATTTTGTCTCATGCTTTATTTTGTCCCCTCACTTTAAGCTGCCAAGGCACATTTGAATGACTTTCTAAGCAGGGCACACCTATTAACAGTCAACAATAATATACCAACAATTAAACACAGACTTATCACCGGTATTGACATGGAAGGTAAACTGAAAGTGAAGTCCCTATGAGAGCTTGGCATAATGGACCATAGCATTTAAGACTTTTTTCAAGGATCATTCAGGATAAGGATGAGGATGCTATGAAGCTAAATCTTCTGTCATAATATATCCCAAAGTCAACCAAACCTGTAAAGTGCAAACATCTGTAGTGTGTTGGTTAGGAAATTTGGGAAGAACTCCCACAGACATCCAATGTGCAAATTAAATTCAACTGTATGGCATATATGTCTTGAACTTAAGCCTCTATCACACACAACTGTGGATGGGAGCTGACCCTGACAAAAAATCTCACAAATACGTATGTCTTTTGGGACCAAACACACAACCATCAATCCAAAGCCTGCAAAACTAGCCACTGCACCACAGTGGATGTCTTTGAAGAGTGCTGTTATGATTTGGTTGGGGCTGCTGTCAAAGTTGCCATTCCTCAGAACCTGACATGAGCCTTCAAGAATAATTTGTACAGTGACAAACACACAAGAAGTTTAAAGCCTGGTTTTATCTACACAACATACCTGTACTATCACTGTCTTTAAATCTGCACACTGGAGGAACAGTCTGACGAGCTCCACCATTTAATTCTCTCACTTCCTGTCTGTTTTCTCCCCTCCAAGTCTTCATATTGAGAACTTCGAAAGAACTTGATCCAGCGTGACAACATGGTTTTTGAAGAATTTGGCTGGACAGTCCCTGTTCTCTGAAAACATGACAGGACACACACCCACATTCATTTACCTGTAAGAAGTGTGATATACAGTCCATTTCACGCCAGTACACTTCATGACTAGTTAAACTGAGTAAAATGGCTGACAAATGCTACTGTCAACCCTTGATTAATCTGTACAAATGTGCACACACACACACAAAACAGGCATAGTGCATAGTGTGTGTGTGTGTGTGTGTGTGTGTGTGTGTGTGTGTGTGTGTGTGTGTGTGTGTGCACGCGCATGCATGCGCATGCGTGTGCCTGCATGAGCACATCATAGTTACTGGCCAAATTATTTTGAATGAATAACCACACATCTCAGTTCCTAATTTGAAAGGTATGGCTGCCATCACTCAAAGTTTCTTGGGGTATCTGGGGTGAATCACTTCAGGCTTTTTCTGCACATGAACAGCGTTTAGATTCCTCAGTCTAAGCAGGACTGCTTCTGAAAAAGGGATGTCATGATAGTTCAGAATTGCTTACACGATTGCAGAAAGAAAAAAAAAACAAACACACAAACCTGCATTGCAGTTCTGAGTTTGCAAAAAGTCAGTTTCACAATGTTGTTGACTGCACCAGGGTACTGACCTACTTCAACATCTGACTGCACTGGTCTGTACACACTTTGACTTGAGGAGCACCATATGTATGTAGGCTTGCACACGCATATTTTAAGTTTCCACTTTCAGTTATTATCAATGCGTCTGTGTGTGTGTGTGTGTGTGTGTGTGTGTGTGTGTGTGTGTGTGTGTGTGTGAGTGTGCATGTATTTGCATGTGTCTGTGCATACTCAAATATGCAAAATGGATTTTAATGTGCAAAGGAGGATTAAGAGTGAATGAATTTGTATGTGTGTGGACATGCACATGTGCATGTGTGTGTGTGGTGTGTATGTGTGTGTGTGTGTGCGTGTGTATCTGGGGCAGAAAGAGAGAACTGTCTTCTTGTCCATGCATGCACACGTGTCACAGCCTTCTATTGGACAAAATGCAGGATTTTAAACTCCCCTTCCCCAAATAAAACCATTAGTGCTTTTCACACCATCAGTAAAAACGGGGGTTCATTTAGAATTATGTCACATTTCATTGAACAACGACATTTTTCATGTGTATCAGCAAGCACAATTTTGCTTACATTTGGCTTCTACCAGTTCTAATATGTGATGTTTGATATGAAGTGTTGCATAATCTCTGCATAAAGAAAATTCTTAATAAAAACGAAAAGGAAAAAAAAAAAAATTTACATTATTACAAGTTGAAGAAAGTTTTAAAAATCAGTCACTGATTCTCCTGTGTCATCAGTCAGTCTACCTTTCACATGTTCAGTTACAGAATAATAGTAATCATACAGTGTAAAGCACACAGAGAAAAATCATGAAAAGGATAATAATATATAAACTATATTACTTCTCGAACACTGAAAACATCACATACTGAAAAGTGACAGTGGAAGAATAACTTTTAGACAAAATATTATCAACTCAATCAAACTTGCTAGCCCCCATTGTTGTTATTTTTTTTACACAACCCAATACCCCATTAACAAACACAGTTTAACACTCAGTGCATGAAAATAGTTTGGTTTCAGCTCCTTTGCACTTAACTGTGCCCAATACAATGCGAGTACACTCCCCTTTAATAGCTTTCACACTATTGCAAAATCACACCAAGCCAACAATGAAAGTGTCCATGATGGTGGAGCAAGCCAAATTCCTGGCACTTCTTTTGTTTGCTGGAAAGCAAGTGTGTCTATGGTGGCAAAGCAAGCAACCTGATGCTTTTAAAACAAAAATACTCTTGCATTTCACTTTAATTTGTACCACTAAAAATCCTTGCAGAAAGTGTGGTTATCCCTAATTTTCGAAAAGAATATGGATATGCCTTGTTTTGATATGGATCTGCAACACTGGGCGGTTGGGGGGAAGGGAGGGGAAGCCAGGGGGGCTCTGAGCATGGGCTAGCCTGTGCTCTCAGGGGGTGGGGAAGCGTGGGCTTGTCCATGCTGTCTGGGAGGGAAAGGGTGGTGCGGGTGGGAGGGAAAGCCAGTCTATGATTGATTCATCAAATCACAGACCGACACTGATGCTTGCAGGCATCCAGCCACACTGCTTTATTGATGTAATGTGTTAACCTGGTACAAATTAAGATTGATCAGGATCAATTGTTGGCCCTCAAAATTCCAGTCACCAAAACAGTACTGCATTTTTTTTTTTCTTTTTGGAGAATTCAATAGTGTTGCTTACTCTTGGTCAACACTAGCTGCAAAGACTACATCTGCCTTGCATGTACTGCAGCAGTTTGCGAGACTCAACATCCTTTCGCGCTACAACCTCCCACCCCTGCGCTCATCTCCCTCCTCATCGTACCAACTGGTTCCCACAACCGGCACTGCATTGACCTGTATCATCCATATATCATTTTTTTCTTTCAATCATCTGGTCATTTTATGTATCTGTATCATAACTGCAATGAACATTAAAAGGTGATGATTGTATCAACATTTAACTGAAAAAGACTGACTTTTAAGCACTTTTAACCTCAGTCTTGATACAGATCTCGATCACACTCCTTCCCTCGCTGTGAGGACCCCAACTTGGTGTAGCTGATATGCTAAGGGTAATAACTCTCGACACCCTGCGAAAGGTGTGAGGAACGACTTTCGGGGTGTGTGTGTGTGTGTGTGTGTGTACTAGACCTACCTTTGATCAGACGCGGTGTGGTGTGTGTGTGTGTGTGTGTGGGTGTGTGTGTACTAGACCTACCTTTGATCAGACGCGGTGTGTGTGTGTGTGTGTGTGTGTGTGTGTGTGTGTGTAGTGCCTATAATTTGAGTGTCTGATTAAAAAGAAAATCTCACACCATTTTTTCTTATAACTGTTCGTGAGGATTTTTTTTTTTTTTTTTTTTTTTTTGGGATGTGATTGCACTTGGTGTATCTTTAAACCTTTACCTGAGAAAACGCACATGAAATCAAAAACATTTTAACATTGATGGCACTAACTAGTAGGCCTTATTACCAGTAAAATACCGTTTGAAAAGTAGAATACCATTTTTTTAACTGCCGGTCCCAAGGACAGGCTTATTTTGCTGTGAACAAATTTTAACCCATACCATAATTGTGTAGTGGCGATTATTTATTTATTTTTTATTACTTTTTTTTAATCAGTATATTAGGCCTACGTAACATAAATCCTACATCATATTCATTTGGATCTGACTCTGATCCAAAGACGCCCGCTCTTCATCTTCTCTGAAAAGACCGCACTGCGGTCAACCGCCATTGAAATGTTCGTGGTCTTAGATCTGAGCCTGCTTTGATGGGTGAAACCCCACAAAAAAAATCAATACTTTCTTCTTCAACAAACCAGCGAAACCAGATTCCGGCTGTGTGGAAATGTACGAGACTTGAGTCTCTGGTCAACTTTCATAGATCTATGTAAAATATAAGATTTTCCTGGAGCCCAGTTCCTGTATCATATGTTGTCACGGGTTTCTATGGGACTGGTTCTGACACACTGATCACTGAGGACTGAGCAGAAAGCCAGTGTTGGGACCGGTTTGCAAAATTCCTGTCACAATCACTGTTTCAACAGGTTTTGCTTACAGCAGTTCAACAAGTCGACTCTGTTCACTCTCCACCAGGAGCCAGCCCGATCATCTTCACCAAGAAACAAACGCCTGAAAGTATCCCCCACCCCCCCCCCACCCCCCACCCCCCCGCCCCCCCCTCCCGCGATACGAACCCAGATCTTCTTCCACTGTGGATAACTAGCTCCATGCTATGGCGATCAGCCTGCATCCAGCAGCACTGTAGGCATTCTCACAATCGTCCTTCCCAATCAGCATACTTACGACAGCACTTGCATCTGCTCCCACATTTTCCTCCTAGACCAGCACAGCAGAGTTACCGGACTCTCAATTCCTTGCTCCCAGAGAAGCTGGTAGATAGGAAACGTACTTCGATTAACCTTAACGATTATTCAAACTATTATACGCTAGCAAATACTGTACTGAGCATCGCGGTTAGTAGAGATGACCCCAAAAAAAAATTAGAGAAGAAAAACTAAGAGTGTAAGGATTCATTTCATGATATTTTTCAAGAACATCAACTATTCATGGGATTTTAGTGTTCCGGGCAGTTTCGCTATATTTTTCTCCATGGTACCGGCTTTCAAAGGTCAGATGCCCTTAACATGTATGAAAGTAGGGCAATATCACCACATTACACCCAAAGTAAGGTAAGCTGTCGTCAGAAAGAAACTTCGTGAACTATTCAAATGAGCTTCTTTCTGTCAATAGATTATCTTTTCTTATGGTGGTAAATGTGGATATTGCCGATAGTAGTATAATGTTGAGGTCAGGGCTTGCTTTTATTTAATTAGAAAACTAGTGGTAATATCACTCAAAGATATATGTAGACAGATACTCACATGTATTAAATTCAGGGGGGAAAAGCAGGAAAAGTAATGGTGGTTACCACCAAGGCCAAAACAAAAATAGGATCGGCAGGTCAGCTTGCACGTTGTTTTTTTTTTTTTTTTTTACCTTAGTGAAAGCCAACTCTATTGCAGGTGAGAGAAAGTGAAGCTTTTGCAGATCATGAAGATTACTTCCTCCTGTTGAGTTTTTAGTTGTCATTTTTTTTTTTTCTAATACCACTAAAGAAGAAAAAATGTTTGTCCTATAGTAATTACATATGGATCATTTGAATTCTTTCCTTCTATAGGCTATTAAAATATTATTAGTATATCACAAATCTTCTTCGTCGTCTGTGCCGATTTTTCTTGATGGTCTTTTTACTGTCTTCAGCAGACTGCTGCAGCCATACTTTGAGACAGTTTTGAAGTCGGTTGATAGACTTGTAACTAATATGAAGGAGCTGAAGCAACACATCCTGGCATCTCACTAAGAAAAATGAGCATCGAGAGCAGCTGTTGCGGCCAGCGCTGCTCCAAAGGTATGACTTCCCCTGACCTCCAAGGAGAAACTGGAGAGACTCAATGAGAAGCTGATGTCTGATGAAGTTTGCATGTCACTAATGAGTGAGTTGTCAAGGTTCCTTTGGATTATTTTAGGGGAACAAATTTGTTGTGTAAAGTGTCTAGATGATTTCCAGATAATGGTAGAAGTTTCCAGTTTAAACCCTTTCCACGGGGAAACCTGCTAGTGCGTAGCTTACTGAAGGCACAAGGAAATGCACAGGCATGTAAACTTTCCTATCATACGGGGAGACAATGGCGTGCCCAAATAATGTATGGAAGTCGTTATTCAAACGAGAAGCACAAGTTGTGCACTCATCTCACACTTAAGCGGACCATTACAGGAACCAGCGATGATTCAGCAACATTTCAATAACAAATTATCCATAATTTGAACTGATAATTAATTTGACTGGAAGATTGTTTTTTAGTTAAATTATAGACTTTGATTACAAATGGCAGACGCCGAAGTTCTGTCGAGTAGAGACAGCAGCAGTACTACAAGAAGAATTTAAGAGGATCAACAGATTTATTCGGAATATAACCAGTGACATAGTTATATAGGAGTTCTTCATGATGACTTCCATGCAGAAATATACATGTTTATTGCAAACAACGTTGGAGATCGACATCAGCGAAGTTAATTTGGTCGGGATGAAATTCAATCAGTCGCAGACAGAAAGGTCTTGACAAAGCCGTTTTGAATTAAATGTGAAACTGTAGTGTGAAATCATAGTCCGACAAAGATATATTTGAAGACATTGAAAAGGCAAGAAAGACCACTGTGTTCAACTGGTCAATTCAGATGGAAATTCGACTTTTTTTTTGTCGTTATTTTGATCGAAATATAGTGATTACTAGATCGAGTTCGAATCATCACAGGCTGAAATGGAAGTGCCAAACAGACTTCATGAAATTGTAAATGAAATGAGGCAGGGAACAGTAAGCAATAAACAGCAAACAAGTGGGGTAGTCTTTGCTCCCATAAGGAAACCTAACACACAGTAACTTTTTATTCAAGACTGGCACAGCCTTTTAAACTTGAATAAAGTCAGACAAATACAAAGACAAACAATCTAACAGTGGGGGAAACAAGCGCAGGCCAACAACTAACTGTCTTCATAAGAATGATTTGGCAAAACTTTGAACTTAAGGGGGGGGGGGGGGGGGGGGGGGGGGGGGGGGGGGCGGCAGGAGGTTGAAGATGTAAAAACTGGGAACATGAAATTAAGAAAATATGAAAACTCTTCACTGACTGCATAAGGGAACCATCGCAATCCCTTTTAAAGGCAGATATATTTGTATTGCCTGCTCCGAGGCCTTTCGTCCGTTTTTACATCTTCAACCTCCTGCCCCCCCCCCCCCCCCCCCCCCCCCCCCCCCCCCCCCCCTTAAGTTCAAAGTTTTGCCAAATCATTCTTATGAAGACAGTTTAGTTGTTGGCCTGCGCTTGTTTTCCCCCACTGTTAGATTGTTTGTCTTTGTATTTGTCTGACTTTATTCAAGTTTAAAAGCTGTGCCAGTCTTGAATAAAAGTTACTGTGTGTTAGGTTTCCTTATGGGAGCAAAGACTTCATGAAAATTGCCTGACCGTTGTGTTTGTATTGAATGCACTTATAAGTGAAATGATAAGGAAGGTGATATTGAAAATCTGTTTAAGATATACATTTTGTTTGATTCAAGAGACAGAATTTTAAAATATAGTTTGTTAGATTAAACTTAAGCATTCTAGTGATGAAGTGGCAGCCTGATTGGCGTACCCATTACAATGCTAAGCTGTCCATCTAGTTATTTTTCTTGAATTATGTTGTATGTACAATTTCATTCTTTTCAATTTTTTTTTAATCTTTATTACGTATAGTTTTTCATTTTGCTGTTTCACGTCAGTCCTGTTGTTCATGAGAGCTGAAATCAAAAGGAAATCACGATTCGTATTTCAGTAAAAGTAGGAATTTTTAAAGGTAGATCCAGTTCTTGAAATAATAATGAACATTTCTATTTGAGCCCGGGTTAGTAAGTTTTGTTTTTCTGTTGAAAAGAAAATGACTTATTTTCATTTTACGAGCTATAGAAAATGAAATAAAACATTGACCCTTAACAGTAAGAATGGTAACTGTTTTAAAGGACAACATTATTTGTGGCAGCCACAAAGGAAAAAGTGAATGCTTGGAGCTTTATTTCACAGCAAAATGTAATCAGTCATTTCTTAAACGAATCTTTCTTTAACGCAAGAAGATGAGGAGAATCAGTGCTTCTTTTTTGCCTGGAGCCTGCCACAGGAAATGATAGCCACATTGCACTTGTCGATCACAAGACAAATCAGAATCTGCACTAATCAGTTAGCCTGCATAGACCGGTTTGAAGAAAATCACACCAAAAAATGGGAATGTAATCTAAATTTTTGGCATGTTGTATGCTTTATTCACCCGGTTTGTCTCACAGAACACAATTTCAAAGCTCCTTAAATTTGTCTTTATTTTTGCCCGGTTTGTCTCACAGATAGCTTAAAACAACAAAATCGCAAAGCTCCTTTGTCTTTGTTTGGCCAGTTTGTCTCAGAGAGTTTAAAACATCATCTCAAAAAACAAAACGAGAATCTAACAGAAACACAGAAAGAAACAAAACAACATAATAATGATACATACTTTTCACCTTTTTGTCCCCTGCTATCACCTTCATTTTTTGGAGTCGACCTCCCCCAATCCCAAGGCTTTCATACAATACTGAAGGGATGAATGGCTGTTGGGTTAAACAGTCTCGAACTGTATGCAGTCTGGCCCTAGGGCGACACCAGGCTGACGGACTTCACATGTGCAGGCGTTCCCTGCATGTATGGACATCCATTGCCCCTTCCCTGATATGAAGCTCTGTCAGGGCGACCGCTTATGACTCCTCAACACTAAGAATACCTTTTCATGGGTTCTCAAAATACTTTGTCTTGCTTGAACCATGTGGATCTTCGGATGCCAGATTCAGGACTTAAAACTGAATACCCTCAAAACAATAGTGGGCGTAGCAAATGAGGTGGGAGAAGAAGAAAGGGATTAGCACTTGGAACTGCTGCAGTGCCAGAAAGAGGATCTAACAATTGAAAAACAAGCACGTGACTTTGATGTTCTGTGTCTACAAGAAACTAGACCTGCTGCCTACAAGACCATTACATTTGGAGGATTTCATAATCTTTCAAAAGCATGATGGACAAGAACTAGCGATGATAATTTTTTAACTTGAAAAACAAACTGTCCAGGATAGGCTTTGAAAAATGGTGTAGCAGCACACGTGAAGTAATGGGTGTGAGGTTGGAAAGACCTGATGGTAATCAGAAAAGCCTTGTACTCGTCAATGCATACCCGCACATCAAAAACGGCTTGGACATTTCTGGAGGAAATTGAAAATGAATTTGGAGACTCTGTTATTCTATGTGGAGATAGCAAATGCACGCGATTAAAATTGTGGGATCAGCATGTGCCAGTCGTTAAGGAATTGCGCTGGAAGTGATGTTGGATGAAGTATTTCTCCGTTCACTGACAACATTGTCTCCAACACATACAGGACGGCAGGATGACGCTGACAGTGTCATTGACTTTGCACCCATTGGACCAAAATTTACAGCAGGCACGAGTGTTGAAGCACTTCTACATCATGGAAGTGACCATTTCCCTGTTGTGTTCAGCTTACAGAAACTATCAAAAGTTAAGCAAACAAAAGGGCCCTTTTCAATATAACAATAACGAAGGTAATATTATAGGAAAGTGAAGGAGTAGAAGAAGATGCAAAAGAAACAATACTACTACGAGTACAGAAATCTTTCAACCCCTTTGGTGGAATACATATACACGGAAACAGCCTGGAAAGAGAAACGCAAGGCTGTAGGAATTTGGCAGAGAAAGAAGATATATATATATATATATATATATATATATATATATATATATATATATGTGTGTGTGTGTGTGTGTGTGTGTGTGTGTGTGTGTGTGTGTGTGTGTGTGTGTGTGTGTGTGTTACGCTCGATGTGGATAATTGCCTAATATGAACACTAGGCACAAAATTGCCTATAGTGCACGTTAGGTACAATGACTTGCGTGACGTAAAAAAATTGTCAGCATTAGGCAAAAAGATGCCTAATGTTCACATTATGCAGTTCAATTTTGCCTGATGTGAATACGACTGCCTAACACACATTGTGCAGCTGAATTTGCGAATAAGACTTAGATAGAGAAAGAGATGCCACAGAACAAACATGTAGAGACAGTTTTAAGACATCTTAATGGAATTGCAATTTAATGGAAAAGAACACACGTGCAATCACAAAACGGACACAGGCATCACAAAAAAAAAAAAAAGAAAAAAAAAAAAAAAAAGAAAAAAAAAAGAAAAGAAAAATCTCAAAAATGATTATCCACGTCGATGTGGCCAATTGCCGAAAATCAATGAAAAACAATGAAAAATCAATAAAAGAGAAAAAAAAGGTCAATCAAACAGATCTCAGGGACCAGTCGAGTTTAGTTAGAAATTTTGCATGATCTGTCCGGGTGACAGCGCGAGTTGCATTTAAGTTTTTTTTCTTAGGCAGCTGCATCGTCATGATGTACATTGAGTTGTACATTGACACCTAGTATATCCTTCCCCGCCAGTCGCCCTTGCTGTTGCTGTTCTAAGTCATAGGCAGACATCACGAACATCTTCTGCTTTAACCAGGGGCTGAGCGATTGCACTTAGACCAGCAGCTGTAAATTTTTGTCCTTGAATTCCCTCCCGGCAACCTACAGTGTATAACCCATCTTGTTCCTTGAGGACGACCACAAACAGATTTTTAGGATCTGTTGACCCACGATCCACATCCGGGACCCTCAGCGTAGCACTCTGGCCAATGGACAATGGCCTAAGCAGGTGTTTGCCGCGTCTTGTCATCCGTGCTGCTGCCTTAGATTGTCCTCGATCAGCCGAAGCACGGATCTTTTGAAAGTTGGATCTACTGCTTCTGTCTGCGCCTGTGTCTCTGCTTCTGTCTCTATCTCCATTGATGCTGCTGCTTCTGCGTCTATCTCCATTGATGCTGCTGCTTCTGCGTCTATCTCCATTGATGCTGCTGCTTCTGCGTCTATCACCATTGATGCTGCTGCTGCTTCTGTCTCTATCTCCATTGATGCTGCTGCTTCTGCGTCTATCACCATTGATGCTGCTGCTTCTGCGTCTATCTCCATTGATGCTGCTCTTCTGCGTCTATCTCTCCATTGATGCTGCTGCTTCTGCGTCTATCTCCATTGATGCTGCTGCTTCTTCTGCGTCTATCTCCATTGATGCTGCTGCTTCTGCGTCTATCACCATTGATGCTGCTGCTTCTGTCTCTATCTCCATTGATGCTGCTGCTTCTGCGTCTATCTCCATTGATGCTGCTGCTTCTGTCTCTATCTCCATTGATGCTGCTGCTTCTGTCTCTATCTCCATTGATGCTGCTGCTTCTGTCTCTATCTCCATTGATGCTGCTGCTGCTGTCTCTATCTCCATTGATGCTGCTGCTTCTGTCTCTTGACTCTGCTTCTACCTCCCCCCCCCCCCCCTCCCTGCGACTGCATCTGCCTCTGTCATATTTGATGCCTCAGTAGGAAGTTCAGTATCAGCATTTTCAGCTTCCTTTGACTCCAGAAATACCTCAAGGTCTTCCTCGGTAAATATCTCACGAAGATCTGTACTTGGCAGGATAGATGATCCTAATCCAACCTGCGGATCTTTTCCAAATGTAACTTTGAGTGGGCTGTGGCCGTTGTTTCATGACGGCTGATGTTAACTTGCCACTGAACAAACCTGACGCCTATTGACCACTTCCTGCTGTTGTTCTCCTACATCTTTGTCCTGGATGACTCCGTTTAGACGTTCAAACAGCGCCTTGGCTTTGAGGATGACGTGGACGTCCAGTCAACAGCTTCAGCTCTGGCCAGAGGGCTGCAAGTTCAGCGATGATGGCATTAACGAACTCCCGTCCGTTGTCGGACTGCAAAATGGCAGGTGCTCCAAATGTCAGAAATAAATCTAGAAGATTCGCTGCAACCTCTTCTGCTCTTTTTTTTGTAAGTGGACGCAACACGCAAAATTTGCTGAAATGATGTACAAATGTCATGATGTACTTGAAGTCTCCATCTGGTGTTTGAAAATTGATAAGATCGATCTGGCATCTTGAATGGATATGACTGCGTACCGGTTTCACTACCAGACCCTTTGGAACTTTTCTGAAAGTTTTACGGGGCAGTGCTCACAGAAGGAAATGTAGAGGTAGCATGCTTCTTGTGTGATGTTAGACCATTTCCTTTTCCCTTCAGCAATTGTTGTGTTTTCTTTTTTTTTACCACCTCCATGGCCAATAGCTTCATGGTCTGCTTTTACAATACCAAACACTTCTAGAGACGCAAAAAAACTTGAATTCATCTTCATTCGGATCTTTTCTCTTGCGAATCAGTCAGTCAGCATCGCCAACGCGCAGGACTTTGTAACGTTTCTTGAGGTTAAAGTCAATGTAGACTTGGCTCCATCAGAATTAATCATTAACAAATCTGTATCAGCTGATCACGCTGATTGGTGGGTTGGATGACAACATTCTCTGCCTTGCCTTCCAGTGCTTGACGCAGCTTAAGTTCAAAGGCAGCTTGATCCATAGAGCGTAAACTAAAACAGAAAAGAGAAAGAAATAAAGAGAAAGAGACAGAGGCACAGAATCAGGAGAGAGAGAGAGAGAGAAGAGAGAGAGAGAGAGACAGACAGACAGACAGACAGACAGACAGACAGACAGACAAAGCGATAGAGAGAGAGAGAGAGGGAGGGAGGGAGAGAGAGAGAACAGTAAGAGAAAGGGTGAGAGGGTGGGAGACTAATTAGAGAAAGAGAAAACGAGACAGACAAACAGACAGACAAGAGAGAGAGAGAGAGAGAGAGGGGGGGGGGACAGACAGACAGACAGACAGACAAAGAGAAGAATAGAAGGAGAAAGAGTGAGAGATGGGGACAAAACAAAAAATCTCAATAGCGCACCAGAGAGACAGAGAAGAGGGAGGAAGGAGAGAGAGAACAGTAAAGAGACGGACAGAACAGGAGAAAGGGGTGAGAGGGTAGGAGACTACTTAGAGAGAGACAGACAGACAAGAGAGAGAGAGAGAGAGAGAGAGAGAGAGAGAGAGAGAGAGAGAGAGAGAGAGAGAGAGAGAGAGAGAGAGAGAGAGAGGGGGGGGGGGGGGGGACACTGAGCAGAAAGAGAGAGGTTTACCTTCAAAAATGAATCAAGCCTATGTTGTTGTTTTCTCTCAAATGACAATGCGATGTTTTTCCCTCTCTGACACTGAATGCTCCAATGCTTTCAATCAGATGTTTTTCCTCTGACACTGAATGCTCAAATGCTTTCAATCAGATGTTTTTCCTCTGACACTGAATGCTCAAATGCTTTCAATCAGATGTTTTTCCTCTGACACTGAATGCTCAAATGCTTTCAATCAGCTCTGACACTCAATGCTCCAATTCTTTCAATCAGATGTTTTTCCTCTGACACTGAATGCTCCAATGCTTTCAATCAGATGTTTTTTTGACCTCTGACACTCAATGCTCCAATGCTTTCAATCAGATGTTTTTTTCCTCTGACACTGAATGCTCCAATGCTTTCAATCAGATGTTTTTCCTCTGACACTGAATGCTCAAATGCTTTCAATCAGATGTTTTTTTCTCTGACAC
>JADBJO010004329.1:35000-37500 GCA_016801955.1 Conus betulinus | reverse complement strand
TCAACAAGTTTTCTTTTTTTTTTTTTTTTTTCTTTTTTTTTTTTTTTTTTTTTTTTTTTTCCCACACACTGACTTTCCGGGTGTGCAGTTTTTTGTACTGATCGGCAAGACGACATATTTGTTCAGCACGTTCTACAGAACGATCCTTGAGAAAGACAGCGAGGTCTTTGGAGACGCTCTGTAAATTTGTTTACGGAGAACAAGGTCACGAAGGGAATGGAAATCCTTGATGGTATCGGACAGTTCGATCCAACGAAGAAATTCGCTTGACCCTTGGATCGGTGATGTACCACTTGAAATGACAATCGTTCCCTATTCTCGTCTGACTTTTGCCGCTCTCCAGGAATCGACAAAAGGTCAGGCCTGTCCATTCTGGATGATACTCTCTGCCTGCCCCTTTTTTTGTTTCATGGTGCAATATCCTGCAAGACAGTATATACATATACATGGAAATCGCTTGACCCTAGGGTCGGTATGTACCCACTTACAGGCTACTGACAATCGTTCTGTGTATCCTCGTACTTCAGCCGCTCTCTAGGATTCAACATTGAAAGTCACATTGAAGACTCACCTAGGATGCTTGCTCCTCACTGGCCTGTTTTCTTTGTCTTTTCAGTAGTGATTTGTGTCCGTGGGGAAAAAAATGATTTCCACTCACTTTGACGGAGGCAGCGGATGAGGATCACACAGATTTGTTGGAGAAAGGAAGAGAGACTAGCTAGGTGGATAAGAAATATAAAGGATAGAGAGAGTTGAACTCTCAACCATGTATGAAATTGATGATTCTAGGGTGAGTCGGGGCAGTGTGAAAATGTTTAAATAATTTTCAATACAAGCGTTTATCGCAATCTTAAATTTCGAATCGTTTATTCTCACTTTTGATCGTGATTGGAATAATTTCCAAATTCTATCCTGTTAACATACTCGATCGTAAGATGTGGATCCTGTGATTGAGGTAATTCATTTGGATACTAAGCATAGCGCCTTGTCTTTATAGGGTAGGGACCCCCTGTACAGAGGAAGTGGTACTGAAACCCTGACGGCCGCTTCTCTGCCCTTCGGATAATGGCAACCGCTGCTTACAGGATTCTTTTTATGGGAAGAGTGTGGTAGTATTTTGAATGATAAGACTTGGGTCTGTGAACACGAGTATTTTGACCAGTAAGAATTGTGTCTGTGAACCCAAATTAAATTGTTTGGACGTCTATGTAATAATAACCTAAAGCAAAAAAATACTTAAGTTTGTGCAGAGAGCTAAACAGACTAGTATGTGATTTTTGTGAAGACACCTCTTGTTGAATGACATACTGATCAAAAAAGCAAAATAAAAGAAAAAAAAAAGAAAAGAAAAAAAAAAACTTGCGCCAAAAGTAGCGAGGCGCAGATTTTTGTTTGTTTTTGTTTTTTTTTGTTTTTTTTTTTGTTGTTGTTGTTTTTACTGGGGAGAACACTATAGTATTCTGGCTTGTTTTAGCGAAAGAAAGGAGTCACAATGTGTGGCTGGGTGTACGATTGTTTTTGGACAATTTAATAGTGAATGAAAAATACGTGCACGCTGGCTGTCAATTCTTCTGTCATTACATGAATGTTGTTCCCTGGCTAAAGAATTATTTGAAAACGATTTACCAAAAAAAAAAACGGGATGGGATCTCAGGGAGAGAAAGTAATTGATGAAGAAAAATTGAAGAAATATTGATATAAATGTTAAACTCTTTACTAGCAGCATACACGAACCAATAATCTGTCTTAAATACAGATCCATATATTTATTGCCTGCTCCGAGGCTTTTTTGTCTGTTGGATCAGATTCATAGGAGAGATACGGCTCAGGGTGTCTGTATGCTCTTGGCTTCAAATGGAGATACACCACAGTCTAGAATTTTGTGTTCCCACTAGCAAGGGTTCAAAAATTGAATCCAACAACACCACAATGCAGCCAGCGAAGGGTAAAAAAAGTAAACCGAAAAGAAAAAGTGTGTTTAAAAAATAAGTTGCTGAAAAACTAAAATATTTATATAAACAATAAAAAAAAAAGATGCACGGGGAAAAAAATGCATTAGGTTCATTGTGCTTGAGGATTCATTAAAGAATGCAAGGGAAGTCAAAAGATGTCCAAGAGCTCTGCTGTTTGATAACCCAAGCACTGTCAGCGGCTAAGAATTGTCCAAAACAGCCTTTACTTGGATCCCCTAACCGACCGAACAACATTATGCTGAACAACATAGTAATTGGAGAACAGAAGTGCAGGTTAACAATTCTTTCGTCATTACATTGATGACAGGCAAAGATTTAAAGAAAACAAAAAAACAAATCAAAAACGAAAACAAAAATGGCGTGAGGCCGGAGGGGAGAGGGGAAGGAAGACGAAAATGGAAAGAAGGGTGGAGAGATATAAACGTTAAACCTTCACTGACAGCGTATGGGAACCATTGTCATCCATCACGAACACAGAGCCATTCACAGTGCCTGCTCCCAGGCCTTTCGTCCGCTGGCTCGGACTC
>JADBJO010004329.1:30000-32500 GCA_016801955.1 Conus betulinus | reverse complement strand
AAAAAAAAAAAACAAACAAACAAAAAAAAAACAAAAACAAAAAAAAAAAAAAAAAAAAAAAAAAAAAACGGTGCACGGCAGTTGAAACGCAGCGCAGTGTACTGGAGTACAATGAATATAAAACAGAACAGTACAACACTCTGTACAAGAAGACAAACACAGCACAATGCGGTGTCCAGTACAGTGTTCTAATTGTAATTCTGGACACTGCTTGACTTCCCTCCCTCCCTTCCCCTCTTCTCCACCCCCCTCCACCTCCCTCCTGCCCCTCCCCTCTCCTCCACCCCCTCCACCTCCCCTCCTCCTCACTTCCCTCCTGCCCCTCCCCTCTCCTCCCACCCCCTCCACCTCGCTCCGAGAAAAAAAAAATATATCTCATGGACGTCAGGCATGGTGACGATACAAAAAAAAAAAAAGAAAAAGAAAGAAGGAAGGCGTGCAGCATGTTGATACCGACGGGGAGAGATGACGACGAAAGCATTGTAATTAGTCATGCAAAACGTGTCATTTGCGGCTAACTGGATTTTCAGGCATGATACGTTGACCGATCAGTTTACGCCCTCCGCCTGGGCAATCCGTGGAAGCGTTTCCACTCTCTGTTGCTCTCTGAGTCTGCCCTTTCTTTTTTTTTTTTTTTTTTTTTTTTTCTTTTTTTGTTGTTGTTTTTTTCTTCTTTTTTTTGTTACTCTCGTCCATTGGATTATGTTTCTTTGTTGCCAGTTTACCTGCCTTTGTTTTGATTAGAAACTTTTTTTGCAGCGAGTAAGTTTAAACGAACTGTGATTTGTTCATTCGGCGTTATTCCGGCAAGAGTGCACTTCATCTTCGATGTAAAACATAATCTTGGTTGTTATTGTTAAGGTCAGAAAGGAAAACTTTTCTAATTATGCACTGCATTTTCGTCACTTCATTGCTTTCAATGTTATAGCACCTTGTGACACTACAGAGACAAGCACCCTCTGACATTCCAGAGAAAAAGATCAGTGAAAAGTTATGGAAGATCAGAACGAGAAACGTATGTTGAAAGTGGAGATACCCCATTTTTGCGCAAAATCACTGGAACAGGAAGAAAATCTTGTCGAGATGTGGCAGAATTCAGTCTATCAGTGTAGAGCAGTCTCCTAGCAGCCTGGACATAGACCCCAGCAGTCAGCCTGTGGACCGTGAAGTAGCCAATGTTTGGCGCCAGTGCCGTTTGGCACAACTACCGTGACATCGCACCTTCCTCAGCTAGTCAGACATCCACAGAGCAGAGGGACGATCTCACATGTGCCTGGTCACCAGAGGAGCGAGGTCATCCAGGATCTGCCGAAGCTCGCCATTACAAATATCAATCAGGCCCGGAAGACCAGACTCAGAACATCATCTTACAGTGACCCCAGCAAACTTCCTGACATCAAACTTCGACAAACAAGTCCACAGCCTCAAGACTACGAAACAGATGGTGGTGGAGATCTGACATCATACAGGCTACAGAAGATGGTTAGATGGGGCATTTTAGAGCCTGCAGTTGTGTGGCTAAGTCAGCTACGATAGATTGAGGAAATATTCCTTTGGCCAGTTTTGACATGGTATCACGTCAGGGTCACCATTTGGAGTAGCTGTGATGCGTTGCACACAACTCTATGAACAGACGCTGACATGAGTTTGGCTTCTGAATTTTATGTGTCTCACAAAAAGATCGACATGAAATGCAAACGGTTACTGCAAAACGACAAGAGAAGGAAATCTCTCTCTCTCTCTCTCTCTCTCTCTCTCTCTCTCTCTCTCTTTTTTTTTTTTTTTTTTTTTTTGCTGTCCCATCTTATATGCCACCTCAGTGGCATTGCATTGATGCCGCTTATTCCGACATCCCGTCCACAGCCACAGCCCGTTCAGTCTCGCCGCAGCCCCGGCACCGGCAGTCCACAGAGACCAGTCAATATCAAGTCGTCAAGAGGCAACCCACTGGAGGAGACGCGGCACTGCTGCCGAGTCACTTGGGTGATGTTCAGTGGCGCCTGTTCTGATCCAACATACGCAGGACACCACACACTAAGCCCCTAACTGACGACAATAATTGCTTAGTCGCGGAGCCGGCGTGAGTGAGCTCTCCCTCCGGAGGGCGCCACCACTTCCGTCCAACGACAGCCCCTGTGGATCCGCCGATACCAGTGACCCCGACGGAACTAAAACCAAGGCCACAGACATGGAGAGGACATCGAAACTGAGGTCACCATGAGAGCAGGGCATGAAGGGCCACAGAACTTGAGACTGTTTTATGCTGATCGATGAGAATGAGGATGATTAAGATGATGCCACGGATTTCCATTCGGTCTGAGACTACATGACAGGGCTGTACTCTACGCTTCCTTTCATAATATATCCCGGCGTCAACCAGGCCCGAGAGACACCTGCAGTGTTGGTCAGGAAATTTGAGCAACACTCTCAGAGACGCATCCATTCAGTGGATGAAACTCGACTGTGTGGTCCCAGTCTTCCCAACTGAGCTCGTTGCAAA
>JADBJO010004329.1:5000-25000 GCA_016801955.1 Conus betulinus | reverse complement strand
CCACCAATGGGAGCTTATCCTTACTACCCCACTCCCACCAATGGGAGCTTATCCGTACTGCCCACTCCCACCAATGGGAGCTTATCCCTACTACTGCCCCACTCCCACCAATGGGAGCTTATCCCTACTGTCCACTCCCTCCAATGGGAGCTTATCCTTACTGCCCACTCCCACCAATGGGAGCTTATCCGTACTGCCCACTCCCACCAATGGGAGCTTATCCTTATCGCCCACTCCCTCCAATGGGAGCTTATCCCTACTACCTCACTCCCACAGATGGAGCTATCCTCACTGCCCACTCCCACCAATGGGAGCTTATCCCTACTGCCCACTCCCACCAATGGTAGCTATCTCTACTACCCCTCTCCAACCAATGGGAGCTTATCCTAACTGTCCACTCCCTCCAATGGGAGCTTATCCCTACTACCCCCACTTCCACCAATGGGAGCTTATCCTTACTGCCCACTCCCACCAGTGGGAGCTTATCCCTACTGCCCACTCCTGCCAGTGTGAGCTTGTCCTTACTGCCCACTCCCTCCAATGGGAGCTTATCCTTACTGCCCACTCCCACCAGTGGGAGCTTATCCCTACTGCCCCACTCCCACCAATGGGAGCTTATCCTTACTGCCCACTCCCTCCAATGGTAGCTTGTCCTTACTGCCCACTCCCACCAATGGTAGCTTATCCTTACTGCCCACTCCCCACCAATGGTAGCTTATCCTTACTGCCCACTCCCACCAATGGTAGCTTATCCTTACTGCCCACTCCCACCGGTGGGAGCTTATCCCTACTGCCCACTCCCACCGGTGGGAGCTTATCCCTACTGCCCACTCCCACCAATGGTAGCTTATCCTTACTGCCCACTCCCACTGGTGGGAGCTTATCCCTACTGCCCACTCCCACCGGTGGGAGCTTATCCCTACTGCCCACTCCCACCAATGGGAGCTTATCCCTACTCCCCACTCCCACAGGTGGGAGCTTATCCCTACTGCCCCACTCCCACCAATGGGAGCTTGTCCTTACTGTCCACTCCCACCAATGGGAGCTTATCCCTACTGCCCACTCCCACCAATGGGAGCTTATCCATACTACCCCACTCCCACCAATGGGGGCTTATCCCTACTGCCCACTCCCACCAATGGGAGCTTATACCTACTTCCCCACTCCCACCAATGGGAGCTTATCCTTACTGCCCACTCCCACAATGGGAGCTTATCCTTACTGCCCACTCCCACCAATGGTAGCTTGTCCTTACTGCCCACTCCCACCAATGGAAGCTTATACCTACTTGCCCACCACTTCCAATGGGAGCTTATCCTTACTGCCCACTCCCACCAATGGGAGCTTAACCCTACTGCCCACTCCCACCAATGGGAGCTTATCCCTACTACCATACTCCCACCAATGGGAGCTTATCCTTTCTGTCCACTCCCTCCCTCCAATAGGAGCTTATCCCTACTACCCCACTTCCACCAATGGGAGCTTATCCTTTCTGCCCATTTCCACCAGTGGGAGCTTATCCGTACTGCCCACTCCCACTGATGGGAGCTTATCCTTACCGCCCACTCCCACCAAAGGGAGCTTATCCCTACTGCCCACTCCCACCGATGGGAGCTTATCCTTACTGCCCACTCCCCACAATGGGAGCTTATCCCTACTGCCCACTACCTCCAATGGGAGAGCTTATCTCTACTGCCCCACTTCCAGCAATGGGAGCTTATCCTCCCTGCCCACTCCCACCAATGGGAGCTTATCCTTACTGCCCACTCCCTCCAATGGGAGCTTATCCTTACTGCCCACTCCCACCAATGGGAGCTTATCCCTACTGCCCACCACCTCCAATGGGAGCTTATCCCTACTGCCCCACTTCCACCAATGGGAGCTTATCCCTACTGCCCCACTCCCACCAATGGGAGCTTATCCCTACTGCCCCACTCCCACCGATGGGAGCTTATCCTTATTGCCCACTCCCTCCAATGGGAGCTTATCCGTACTGCCCACTCCCACCAATGGGAGCTTATCCCTACTGCCCCACTCCCACCAATGGGAGCTTATCCTTACTGCCCACTCCCTCCAATGGGAGCTTATCCCCGATGCTCACTCCCACCAATGGGATCGGGAGCTTATCCCTACTGCTTAAAAAAATTATTTGAACAATCGGAGAAGTACAAGTGCGCAGGAAGAGGACATTGAGCAAAGAGTTTTATCTGCATAGTCACATGTAAATCTCAGAGTATCAAAAGTATGAATGGCTGTAGTTACTGTAAACTCAGAATGAAAATGAAGAAACATAGTGATTGTGTTTATCGCAGCCACTGTCATAAAGATAATGATTGATGAGCAACTGTATAATGACTGATAAGCAACTCTAATGTTCCATTTTTACTGCACTTGCAATTTTATCTTGAGGTCAAGAAGAGACACACTTCCCTTGAAGAAAAGAAGTATTATCATAAACACATAGATTATTAAGTAAACAAAAAGGTCAGCCCCCTGCCCATCATCTTCCTTCATCTCTCGAACACCAAAATCTCCCACTCCCACCCTACCCTTAACATAATATTATACACACCCACACTTACTCACAGGGTAAGCACAATCACATGTGGAATCAAAAGAAGAGCAATGTCAGGTTGGCAACAGTGGAAGATAAATCAACCAATATGTGTTAAGATCAATTTAAACATTGTTTTCAATATTACCTTTTAGAATCAGTACATATAGCTCCAGGTCATCCCTAAATTTTACAAGTTTTTAATAATACCAGAGTTCTTGGCGGCGTATTTTTCAATTTGCATTTATAGATATAGAACTTAGCCAGCAAAATCAACAAATCCATGGTTTTATCTGTAATTGTTGCTCTGATATGCCGAACAGAATCAAACGTTACTCAAACGCAAACTGTTAACAGTGTGGGCATTTGTTACGTTACTGTCTCAAAAGACCCTGCCAGAAAAAATGGACCATCTCAAAGTCCAAAAAAAAGATGTTCAACTGTCGCGAGTTTCTCGACCGCACAGGTTACAAACTGGAGAGTCAGTGAACTTTCTTTGATACAAATATTCCTCTGTTGGCAGAAGTCTATGAAGCAGTCTCATCTGGAAACATCTTAATCTGAATTGTACAACTGTAGTGGTAGCAAAACATGAACAAAATATTTCATCCCAGTTCATATTGGCATTGTGTGTTTCAGACCACCTCTCAACTGCAGTGGGAACTATTTGAGATTTTGCCATTGAAAAAAAAAAAAAAAAAAAAAAAACATCGCGCATTGTCTGATCGGAGGCCGACTGATTGGCGTTACTTTGTGAACTTCGGTCTCTCCACGAGCTGACCCAAAAGGGTCTACGCGGTGGTCGTTGTCCACGACCTCGGAACGTTTGCTGAGGTGCAACGGGTTTTTCCGGTGGCGAGTACTGGTACTGACGAAAGTCACTTGAACCGCAGAAAGATCCCTGTCCGTTCCTAGGATAGGTATATCGTTGAGGACCCGGAAATGACCCCACGATTTCCTCTCCTGTAATTTCCCTGTCCCGATGGGATTGTACATGATGCATGCGACTCAAGGATGGAAGATTCTCCTTTCCTAGCCACGCCCTTGTCCGGATGAGCGATGCAATACAGATCAGCATTCTGACACATTTCCCAACGCTTTCAAATTGCCTTTCTTTAAGAAAAGTGGCCAGATCTTTGCTCACGCTCTGGAAAAGTGTTCTCTAATATAAGAGATCTTGCAGTGATTGAAAAGTTTTGTTGTTTTTGATAAATCGATCCATCGATCTAAGCAATGACTCATACGAATTAGAAACGACGGAAACGATTCTCCTTTGTCAGGGAACGGAAACGTTCGCGAAAACGATCGGCGGACATTGAAATTTCTTGAGGAGTTCTTCTTTCAATTGATCCCAAGTTAAATTTTGTTTCGCCGCGAGTGTGTGGTACAGCGCTAAAGCCCTACCCTTAAACAACGACGCAATATACAATGCCCACTTTTCCTTTGGCCAACCACAAGACGTCGCGTGACTTTCAAATCGGAAAAGGAAACTATCGACGTCATCCGTTGTTTCCTCGAAAGGCGGGTAACTTTTGGAATATATGCTGTTTTTGGTTGAGGCGCGCTTGTGGAACCGACTGGTGGAGCTGTTGGAGGTTCTCTCGATGCCTGTAATCTTTTAATTTCAGCATCGGTCTCTAATTCTAACTGCCTCAACTTAAATTGACGTTCTTTATCTTCAGATTCCCTCTGTAGTCTTTTTTCTTCAGATTCCATCTGTAGTCTTTTTTCTTCGAACTCTAGTTCTAGTTTCCTTTGATTTTCTTCTCTCTCTCTCTCTCTCTCTCTCTCTCTCTCTCTCTCTCTCTCTCTCTCTCTCTCTCTTAGCCTGTCTGCCCTATCCATGCATTGTTGCACAAAGTTGGTAAGTTTTTTTTTCCATCAAAACCCAAGCGTTCCGCTTGTTGAAATATCTATCAAAATCATCCATAATAAACCGTCAACAGATAAAAGCACAAAACAATTTCTAAGTATGAATAAAAATAAGGCGATATATGATGGTGTTAGATATTTCACAAAAACATAATTATGATATATAAAAATAAAGAATTCAATTTCCGGTGTAAACAGAAAACAGCTTACCAAAACGGGAAAGATATGAAACCCAAGGAATGGATTTTTCCAAAAGTAATTTGTTTTCGAAAACAGCTATCAATTTGGAATTAAAAAAGAAATTGAAGTTCAATGCTAATCTCTGTTTTTTCCTAAGAAAGGAAAAAAAAAAAAAACACACAATACTAAAGTTTTTTCTGGAAATAAATTCTTTATAAAGTTTTAGTTCTTAAATGTTCTTTGTTAGTCTGTCTTTTCTTCTTACTTAATTCAAATGAATTCACAAAACAAATGTATCGCCTTATACACTAAATGAAAATTTACTAAACAAATGGAATAACAAACAATTAAAAGGAGGGGGAGAAACACAAACTAGCGGAAATCCTACCTAAAAGATGACAATGTTGAAAAGAAAACTAGATAGGAGCTTATTGAAGAGAAGGTTTAGAGGTTTTGAAAAAGGGGGTGAAAAGGAAATGAAAGGATACACAGGATCGGAACAGTGAGAAAAACTCAAGAAAAGCAAAAGAAGCCCTCAGACAGCACTCTAGTGGTCACTGTCTCCCGTGAAACTGGAGACGGGGAAAAAATTATACACAATATACACAACACTATAGTAATAATACAAGATAATAAACAATCAATCAATAAATGCACAATCACCCAAACGCAAAGAAAATATCACAACACAAAAAAAAAAAAAAAAAACAAAGAAAAAAAAAATAGATCATCATCAAAAGAAAATATTTATTAGGAGGAATTTTCCCCGCACTTGTCAACCTCTGTCCTGTTGCAGCCGGCAAGGTCGGTTCGAACTCTGGGGAAGAGGGGACTATTTGAAATGAAACGATAGGACAGAGAAAGAAACAACACAACAACAAAAAAAATAAACCTAATAAGGGGCGATCACGGCTGCTCCCACTCTTTGAACTAGTCGCTCAATGGGGGGGAGAAACGGTGGGGCTCACCGATCTGGGAAAAGGACAAAATAGGGATGATCACGAAGGGGTCACCACTGTCACACTGTCACTCATACACACACGCATTCATGACAGTATTTACTCCATACACACACGCAATCCCTGCAGTCAACCAAAAGGCGCACTACAGAATGTTTTTTCTTCTCCCCCACCTCCTCCGGGAAAACACTTTACTAAATGAATTGAACGATTCCAACATCACACCCGAGTAATTATCAATCAAATTCTATACATGCATGCTCTCTCTCTCTCTCTCTCTCTCTCTCTCTCTCTCTCTCTCTCTCTTCACGCTGAGAGATAAATCAAGTTACGAATTTATATGAATGAAGACTTTCTAGATTCCTCCTTCTTGCTGGAGAAAGAACACACACACCACATCCTTCAAGAATGTAAAGTCATGGCCTTTACACAACATTGGCCCAAGATCCAGACCAGGAGAATAAATAATCCATGTATTCATAATGCCATACCTGCATCAGAGAAAAACACTCACCCCTTACTGTCATGATGCCCTGCCTGCATCATCAGAGAAAGTGCTCGCCCTTGGACTCACCAGTCACTGGGGGAACGATGAGATCCGACTCCTCTACCCGGGGTCTTCAATTGCTGGGGCTGAACTATCAGTGTGTTCCCCACACCATGGCCATCGTTAAACACCCGTGTCAGCACTTAAGAAACAGATGCCGTCGCAGCATCAGAGCTGATGGGGTGAAGGGTGAAGGGCCGAAACACGAATAAGGTTCGTGCAAGTAACCTGCTTCCCAATTCAACATATGAATTCTTTCCTTCTCTTTTCTTAAGGTTTTCCCCTGTACCTTTCCCCACTGTCTATGGCTCACCTGGTAATGACTGGTCAGCGGTGAGGACCCCTTGACCAACGTCCTGACAGGTTCAAGTCTTTAGGCCATCTCCTGCGCTAGAACTAATTCTTTCTTCCCTCCTCCTAGTGAGTGCATACTCAGTGTTCAAAACACATGACCAGCACCTTACTAGCCGTTATTAAACTATCTCTCAGTGGTCACTTTCACCCAGTGACCACCCTTGTCCATTTTACTGAGTAATCCTCACAATTATTGGGGACGCCCGCTACACTAGTCAAGCCACATGAATATTCTTCCTTTGTAGTTGTGGCGTGGGGGAAATGCTTCATATCACTAGACTACATGTAATGGAGCGTCACATGCCTTGATGTAAAGCTACGTCACATGACAACCAGCTTATCTTCATGGAGGATGAAAGATCTTATATACACCGTTTTCAGTCCACCTTTTTTGTATGATTGGCAGACTACTGATTTCTTGATTTTGCTCCTCTTACCATCCGACAAAACATCATAGAAAATCTTGAATAGATTTGTCTGGTGGATGGATCTATTAAATTACTTTGCAAATTAGTTCATTTAGAGATTAGTAGACACTTCAACACTGATTTTGCCGAATGGTGTCGGTTGTCTTTTTTCCATACCCTAAGAATTTTTTCATTGCCATCAGTTTATCTTCATAATTAAAAGTACAGATGTTATCTGTATTCGTGGTGAAGTTTATGCCTAAAACGCTTAATGTTCCAGGATCTCAAATAAAGTTCATGTCTCGCAGGTATCTTATTCCACAGTTATTTGCACTCCCAATCCAAACAACCTGTTTTTTTGCCTGTATTCATTTTCAGACCTGATATTTCAGAGAACCCAGACAGGACAGCTAAAGCCTCTTTAAATGATTTTTCAGATCCATCAAGATATAAGGTTGTACCATCAGCAAACTGAGGTAACATTTTTTTGTTTGATTTTTTATACCCTTCATAAATCTATTCCGTCTAAACAATAGAGGTATGGTGAGGATGGATCTCCCTGCCATACTCTCTCTTTCAATGTCATATCACTTAGAATATTGACCATTCACTGACACACAGGTATTGATTTGGTTATAAAAATGTCTTGATCCATCTTCTTATATCGGGGTCAAAGTTAAAAAATTCAAGGGTTTTCTCCAAAAATGTCCAAGATACACTATCAAACGCTTTCTCAAAGTTAATTATCAAAATTGTACCTGGGATATTTTCTTTTTCGGTACATATCAATGTATCGTGTAGCATTCTAATATTTTCCTCAATGTATCTTCCTTTTAAGAAGCCTTTTTGACATTCATGAATAATGTGAGGAAGCACAGTCATCTTTTAACTTGTTTGCAATGCTAGCTGAACCAATCTTGTATATAGTGTTTAATAGTGAAATTGGGCGCCAGATTTTTTAATCAATCATTTTGTTTTTTTTCTATTGGAATACATGTAATTATTTCATGTTTTTGCGTAACAGACAATTCATTATTTTGGAACCCTTCGTTTAGGGAGTGAAGAAGAAAAGTTCCAATTTCCTGAAAGAAAAATTTAAAGAATTCAACTGTACATCCATCTGGGCCTGGGCTTATTTTTCATACTTTTAAGAGCATAAGCTGCATCCTTCCATGTAATCAGTCCTCCAATTTTTTCCTTATCACAAGATGAGAGGACCTGGAGAATGAACTTTTAGATCAATATCAGTGATTTCCCTGGCCTTGTAGAGATTTTCATAGAACCTTTGAACTTCTTTCAGAATTTCTTGCTGATTAGTAATTAGCTCTCCATCTAGCTTCTCAATTATGTTCATTGTCTTGCCTAGGAAGTTGTGGCTTTCTAGGTTACAGAAGTATTTTGTAACTTTTTTTTCCTTCTTAATTTAAACCCATCTTGCTCTTGATCTCACAATCATACGTTCAATTTTTGTCTTCCTTGTCTTTTCTAACTCTGATTTCACCTCTTCAGCCTCTGGTAATGAATCAACCTAAATACTACTTACCAGATGCTTTAATCTGTTTTCCAAGCCCCTTTCTATTTTCTACTTTTCCCTACTGCCCACTCCCACCAATGGGAGCTTACCCCAACTGATCAGTCCCACCAAGTGATATGTATAGATAGATGGATTGTTCTAGTAATAGGGTCACTAGGCATGGTTCATAAAAGAGTGGTTTCAGGACTTTCAATGTTAGGACTGCCCATAACCAAATGTAAACAAATCGCAAAATACTTGAGCATGTCTATCATGATTGGGTCTAGGTCAAGGCGGAATCACCTCATGAACCAGCCTTGAAACTGACAGATGTTGACTTTCATACTGTGCTTTAAATAGTATTAGATATATAAAGCTGACTAAAGCACTGACAGACAAAGAATTGGAGCCAGCCGAAGAGAGAAAGAAGGACGTGGGGACAGAGAGAGAAAGAGGGGGAATAGAAAGAAAGAGACACAGAGACAGAGAGAGAGAGAGAGAGAGAGAGAGAGAGAGAATGTGAAAATATAACTTTTATCGATGCGCCTGCGGTCTGGACTGTTGCATTGTTGTTGATTTGACAAGTTGATGCATTAAAGTAACTGATAAGTATAGATAGACAGACAGATGGATATATATAAAATCTCTCTCCCCCTCTCTCTCTCTCTCTCTCTCTCTCTCTCTCTCTGTGTGTGTGTGTGTGTGTGTGTGTGTGTGTGCGTGCATGCGTGTGTGTGTGTGGTAAAAATTATAGAAAGATAAGTAGACAGATGTAACGAGCGCGCGCGCGCTCTGCCTGGTACAGTCTTCTAGCAGGCGCCTGTTGTATTTCACCACGACGCGGTGACCAGTGACCCAGTGATCAGTTTACTGTAGACAATTGTGTAATGGCCATTGGAATTTGAATCGCAGCAGCAACAACGAAAAGCCCTTAGTTCTTTCTATAGCCTAATATATGCCTTTGTGTGTGTGAATAATGTAAACAATTTTGATCAAATACAGTTTTCTTGGAGAAAAAAAGAAGTACTGGAGGTCCCAGCAATCCTGAGGAAACACTACCTCTTTATGAAATCATCATGATCGTGTCATTTCATTTTTCCTGCTGACGTATTTCTATGCTCTGACAAAGGAAGTGAATTACTGGTTTTTAAAGCTGTTTCCATTGTCGGACAGCAACTTGCACATGCATACGGCAGCAGCCAACTTGACCGGCTTGCCTTAGAAGCAAAGGTGTGCGAGTTTTAATGCTCCTATTCGATTAATTATTTACTCGCCTTGATCGTGGAACTAAAGATATCGCATATCGACAGGTTCGTCCCGATGGCTATTACACAGTAGTATTGTAATATAAACAGGTCCTTCAGTTTTGTAAAACTTTTTTTTCTGACAAAGATCTGTTAAACTGCCCATTCAAAAGCAGTTTAACACCTAATGTAATTAATCAATATTTCAATCCTTAAAATGAACTGAGAATCATCAAAAAGCTAACATTGAGCTCTTAGATTCGCAACATTATGCAGTTTAGTTCATGATGGAACCAAAAAGAAATATACATTTAATGGCGTGTCTGTTGACACAAGTGAGCCCCAAACTGTTGCACCGCGGGCTAATTCGCATGTTACCCTCGGCAGCTGCCTTTGATGTCCAGTAACAGGTATGAAAGGGGGCTGCAGGTAAACTTACACTGATTGGGAGATTCAAACCTTTCAATTCTGGCGCGTACCACGATGGAAGTGTTCAGTACTCCCCCTGCTGTGTTTGATGCCATAGGCTGTGGGTGTACTTACTTTTTGTGCCGACAGGTAGTCTGTTTTCTACTCATCTGGTTACAGAGATCTTGCATGGGTGAAACCAGGACAAAATGAAAAGCAGGAAGGCCGGGGATCCAGGGGGCCGCCTTAGACCCCCTGGCGGGGTCGAGGGGCAGAGCCCTTTGTGGGGTGTCAGCGGGCGAAGCTCGCAGAAGCTGAAGGGTTTCTACACCTTTGATAGGTAAAAACGTGGGCATTTGGCGACACCTTATCTCCTTTTTACCATGTTATCCACATGGCCACCATTAAAATTGTCATTGATGTGACTGACCTGTTTGCAGTGGAGTTCACTTTATACAAGAAACAGGAGGCAGCAATCATTTTTGTTTACTATAATTTGTATTATCACTTCTGAAACTTTTGAAGACAGCTGGCTGTTTGAACGTAAGAAAACGTTTGTGGTGACCAGAATGTGTGCACCTGGTCTTGGTATAACAGCCTTGTATGGAAAACTGTATGGAGGGGGGGGGGGTTGTAGTAGCTTATGGATGGTGTGGAGGTTATTGGTTTCACCGGTGTGTGACTTAGCTATTAGATTTAAACTGTGAGGTTATACACTGATACTTGAATTTAAATCTTGAACCCCCCACATGTGTAGTTCTTGAAGAGTTCAGGAAAAATTTCATAGATTTACTGGGAAAATGGAGATTATTAAATTCTAGGCACAAGTTAATTTGTAGTGGAAGCAAAAATCGACAGTTATGTGAAATGTATTGATTAAAAAAAAAACTATTTATGAAACAAGTTCTAGTAAACCTTATATATAATTCGTATCAATAATACACTGGGGTGACAAAGTTAAGGATACACCAATCTCCTGATTATCATAAATCAGGTGTGAAAAATGAAGAGTTGTAAGATCAGTGGGCATGACTGCTTTGCTGAAATAATTCATGCTGAAATATAAACAGAACACTTAAAAATATAGATAAAACAATATGTGTTTATTTTGCCTACTGAATTAACCAGCTGGTGCTTTTTCACACAATAAAGAACCAGGAATCACAGATTGCCCACTTGCCTTTCAGTTCGCATTAACTGACAAGATGAAAGTGCAATGAATGTACTACTACCGGGGGAATCTTCATGATTTGAGAGGGTTGATAGTTCTAATGGGATTTCACTACTCGTGTCCTCAGTATTCCAGTAGAGAGAAGAAGTCAGTGGCAGGTGTGGCGTAGTGTAGTCTACCGTTTTCCTTAGCTTCCTGATTTTGTGTTGATAATGCTGAAATCAGGGGCACTGGAAGTATTAATCTGGGGGGTCATTACCCTTCGGAGACTCTGTGCCAAGTTCAGATTGGTGCATTTCATTGCTGTCAGCAAAACTAATGGTAGAGGAAAATGATGTTGGATCAGATTTGTAGAGCACTGTTTTCTTTAGTTTCTTTATACAGTGTTCTCGATTTTTCACAAGAATGTACTTCTTTTATATATGAAACCATTTTCTTGTTTCAGAACGGCTATTTGTGATCTGAGTTCGTCTATTTTGCTGCCCGATTTTCAGTGCTATCTCTGCTGCAAATAGGAATGTCATTTTCTGCGGACATTTTTTTTTTTTTTTTTTTTTTTTGCGTCTTCAGTAAAATTAGCGGTCATTTCTGTTTGCTTCTGCTTGCATGGTACTGAATTCTTCCCGCTTCCACCTCTCCTTCAAGGTACTTTCAAGAGCATGGACAGGGGACAGGTATCTGGGGCTACACGTTTGACCTGTGGAGTAAAACACCGGGCTTGTTAACCTATACTTCACTTTCTTCTCTAGTTCTTTTGAACCACGTTTTACACGCGTGGGGGTCTTTCTGTATTTGGGTTAGTTTTTTATTTTAGATTTGATACATGAATGAATGAATTTTGCACCAACCGGTTCAGGACAAAAGGGAAAGTGAAGGCAAGTTTTTTTGTGGTGTTCATCGTTTGCTTCCTTGAGCAGTCTTGAGGTTGGGTGGGAAATAATTAATTTGTTGAGGTGCTGTCAGATCGAAATTCCTCAACCAGTACACGAGTAGAAGTATGAACAATTTAGACAGAGGTTCAGACAGGAGTAGAAACAGACAGTTCTAAGCATGGAAGTTTCGGGAAAACACGTAATGGATGTGTGATAGGTGTCTGAATGTTGGAAATAAGATCTGTATGGTAGGTGTCTGCATGTAGGAAGGAAGGACTGTGTGGTGGGTGTCTGAATGTAGGAAGTAAGAACTATGTGGGTGGGTGTGTAGGTATGTACGAAGTAAGAACAGTGTGATAGGTGTCTGTATGTAGGTAGTAAGTAAGGACGGTGAACTATGTGGTGGGTGTCTGTATGTAGGAAGTAAGAATTGTGTGATAGGAGTCTGCATGTAGAAAGAAAAGACTGTGTAGTGGGTGTCTGTATGTAGGAAGTAAGAACAGTGTGATAGGTGTCTGAATGTAGGAAGTGAGAACTGTGTGGTGGGTGTCTGAATGTAGGAAGTGAGAACTGTGTGGTGGGTGTCTGAATGTAGGAAGTGAGAACTGTGTGGTGGGTGTCTGAATGTAGGAAGTGAGAAATGTGTGGTGGGTGTCTGAATGTAGGAAGTGAGAACTGTGTGGTGGGTGTCTGTATGTAGGAAGTAAGAACTGTATGGTGTGTGTCTGAATGTAGGAAGTGAGAACAGTATGGTGGGTGTCTGTATGTAGGAAGTGAGAACTGTGTGGTGGGTGCCTGAATGTAGGAAGTGAGAACTGTGTGGTGGGTGTCTGAATGTAGGAAGGAAGGCCGGTGGTCTCTAAAAATAGGAGGTGACAGCGGAAAGATACTCAATCACTCTATGATGGGAACACTGTTTTCAAGTGCATATGTTATTATTTATGAGATCCTAAGAGGTTATCTTTTTATATTTTCTACATTTCACAAAAAATGTAGCCTGATTTGCTCTTTCATGATTTTTCTTTTGCTTCTTAGGTGGCACCTTTGATTTTCTTTTTTTTTTTAACTTAACAAACATACTACGGTAATTGCCCACCAGCCTTTTTCTAGGATAGCATTCTTCTTAAAACCGGAAAAGCAAAGGAGTCAAGTTACCACTTTCCGCGGTCACTGAGGAGAAACAATCAGGTTTCGAAATACCGGTATCTGACCAAGAGTTATATGTTAGTGAGTTTCCTCCCCATTGGAGATTGTCTCCCCTTGGAGACTATAAGCTTGCTGAAGGCTCATTTTGAGAAGCAATCATTATTCCCCATCCACCCTCTCAAACACATACTGTTAGTTAGGCAGAATAAACTACCATTGCAGATATGAATGCTTTTCTCCCCCTATTTCTTCAATCTAAGACATAAGAGCAAGCTTTGTTTATAATGGAATATATATATATATATATATATATATATATATATATATATATATATATATATATATATATAATTTTGAAAACACAGAACCTGATGATACAATCCCAAGATTTGGTTATATAAAAATGCCAAATGGTTCAATTTTACAATGCATTTAAAATCTAGACATAAGTTTGTCCCCAGATGATGATACTGATACAGTGTATGACACCTTTTGTACTTCTGTTCTAAAAGTGTCTGGTTTATGTATTCCTAAATTGAAGAATCGGGGGTCTGGGGGGTGGGGGTAAACATCTCGCTAATGTTTGGTGGACTGAAGATTGCGATAAGACAGTTAATGAGAAAAAAACACGGTTATTCAAGGAATACGTACACACTAAGAAAAGTCAAGATAAGAAAATGGTGGATGAAAAATTTAAGGAAATGAAACACTCAAATATACATAATAATAGAGTTATAGAACAAGCCAAAAGGGATTACTGGGATGATTTTTGCAAAATAAACACATTCCATCATAAAGATAGTAGAATGGTACGGAAAGAGAAAAAAAACGATGAAAAAATGGAATCAAACTCCCAGACTATGCTATTGTTCTTAATGATAACATGACAAGTTACCATCATCCACTGACAAAGCAGAAGCCTCTGTCGACCAGTTTGCTGAAGGAAGCAGGTCAGATGGGTTGTCTGAAAACCAAAGAAAATCCAGAGAGGATAAAGATTCTGCCCGTGTCTTTAATGATGCATCTGATAATGACACGAGGGATATCAACGCCCCAGTTACATTACAAGAGGTGAAAGACGCCATAGATTCTCTCAAAACAAACAAACAACAAGAACCACCAGCTGTTGGGATTGACGCCATTTTTATGAAATGGTTAAACATTTTCCAGACAAAGGGATAAGCATTTTACATAGTATTTAAAAAATATTGGAGCTCAGGTCATTTGCCACAAATATGGAAAGAATCAGTAATAGTACCGATTCACCAGGAAGGCAAACTGAAAGAAAATATAGATAGTTACAGACCTATTTCATTCACTTCTCATGTCTGTAAACTTTATGAAACAATTGTTTTAAATAGACTTAACTACTTTTGTGAAAGAACAACAAAGCTATTCCATCAAACCAAGCAGGTTTTCGAAAGGGCAGAAGTGCTATTGAACACTTGGTCAAATTTACCACTCAAATTAAACATCAGTTTTCCAGGAAAAAATGTTTACTGGCAAAAAGTATAGATAGTTACAGATCTACTTCATTAACTTCTCATGTCTGTAAACTTTATGGAATAATTGTTATAGAGAGACTTAACTACTTTTAAAACCTCCCTAAAGACACATCTTTTCCCTCGGAATGATTAATGAACTCCACTTACCACTGTGCGCGTGTTTGCTGATGTTGAACGCGCTCCTGTCTCTGTCTGCGTGTGTGAGTTTTTTTCGGCGGTGTGTGTCTTTCTGTCTGTGGTGTGTGTGTGTGTGTGTGTGTGTGTGTGTGTGTGTGTGTGTGCGTGCGCGCGCGCGCGCGCGCGATTGTGTGTGTGTGTGTGTGTGTGTGTGTGTGTGCGTGTGTGTATGTGTGTGTGTGCGCGCGCGCGCGTGCGCGCGCTTTGAATTAGAATTATAATTTTATCATGTTTTTCTGTAATATGCGCTTTGGGCTCTCGCGAGGTAAAGCGCTCTATAATATCCTTTTACATTACATTACTTTTGTGAAAAGAACAAAGTTATTCCATCAAACCAAGCAGGTTTTCGAAAGGGTAGAAGTGCTATTGAACACTTGGTCGAACTTACCAGTCAAATTAAACATCAGTTTTCCAGGAGAAAGTGTTTACTGGCAACCTTTTTTGGATATCACTAAAGCTTACGATCAAGTATGGCACTCTTGTTTGCTTTATAAACTTAAAGAGATTGGATTATCAGGAAACATTTATGATTTTCTTAAAGACTTCTTAGGAAATAGATATATTAGAACGAAGGGTAGGGAACTCCTATTCTACAAGAAGAAAATTACCCGTGGGCATTCGTCAGGGGTCTGTTATTATATTGCCCCTTTTTTTTTATTATTCTGATGTACAATTTACACACAAAAATTACTGAAAATATAGAACTAGCCCTATAAGCAGATGACATACGCATATAGATTAAAGTGATATTAAAAAATATACATCCGTCAGATCACAAAACTATATCAAAAAGAATTAAATACCTTTTCTGTTTACATGGCTGAAAATGGTTTGCAAATATCAACTGAATGATGTTATTTAATACTGAATCTGATCCATTTAATAGGGCTTTTATTTCAAGTCAACGGCATACCATCAAATATACAAAAATAGTGAAATTCCTTGGAGTAAATTTAACATCAAAGTTGTCAAGGAAATTTCATCTAGAGCATATTCTAACAAAACCTCGAAAAAACTTTAAATTTGTTAAAGATTGTTAGCAAGCATGCTTGGGCTCAGGACACAGTTACTCTTTTGCACCTTTCTACAGCACTGGTTAGATCAAAATTAACATATGCACAAGAGGTGTTCGTCAGTGCACCCAAATACTTACTGAAAAAACTTCAAAGTATTGATTCCAAAGCGTATAAGAGAGAGCCATGGGACTACCAGTCCATGCTTCTTGTACAAAAGCATACAGTGCTGCTGGGATATTACCACTGGAAGAATATAGGAATCTTGCATGCACCAAATTTGTTATAAGAAGCTCTACAATAGACAACAATATAGGCCCTGAAATAAATGTTAAATCAGACACCGATTTTCCCAAAAGGGCTAAAAATATATCATCTCAAACGACTCTAAGAGCATATACTTCCTCGATTTTAGAATCCTCAGAAATCAAACTAACATCTGTTGCTAAAAGATCTATTGTGTCTCCTATCCCTCCCTGGAAACTAATATGAGCACATTTTTTTTATATTGAGCATACAGATTTAAACAAAGGCTGAAAATACTAATTTGTTATTATCCAATATCAAAATGCATCTGCATGACTATTCCAACCATTTTAAGATATTCACTGATGGATCATTAATCAATGAACATGCAGGTGCGTCATACATTATCGCAGGCCTTAACAAAGAAAAGTCTATATTATCTCGGAAAAAAACAAATCTGTATTCACTGCTGAGTTAACTGCTATAATTATGGCTTCAAAGGTTGTTTGGTGATTACCCTCAAAATTTATTTAAAGTTGTTTTATGTGTAGATTCCAAGTTAGTTCTTACTGTAATAAGGAATTTTTAATTAAAAGTTCGACCTGAGATGATCACTGAAAATAATATTTAGTACTTTTCCTCTCAGTCAGAGACACTGAAATAACATTTCTTTGGGTGCCCTCCCACTGTGGGTTATATTATAATGAAAAGGTTGATGTTCTAGCAAAGAGAGGAGCAAACGATCATCAGATTAGCATTTTTTACTTCTCTATAACGGTGCAAGAGTGCTATAATTTGGCAGAAAAAGTACAATTTTCTCATTTTCATTTGATATAGAGAAACTGGGTGTTTTGGTTAACACGATGAAATGAAAAATATTCACGAAAAGTTAAGTAAGTACGATCAAAATATTTTTCGTAGACGACAGATAAGTTCCTTGATCTGTTAATAGAAAGTGGATTGTTTTAAAACAAAGTATGTACAAAATATACATTGTATATGTGGTCATAGCATATCAACCAATCACATTTTTTTGTGTAACTTAATGAAAAAAATCATTCAAATACGTCTGTACAGCCTATTCAGAATGCGTTCCTGTCAGCAAGTGAAACTTATCTTTTGCTTTTGCACTTAGCTAAAAGTCCAGTTGGCAAATACTTATAATAGACAACAGTCAGTGGTGAGATAAGATAGAAGAGTTATATGTTTGTTTTTTTTTTTGGTTTGTTTTTTGTTTTGTTTTGTTAAATCTTTGACTAAGTGGACTTTCTACTTTTGTTTTACAGCTGTAGATAAGTTCATTCTTTTGACTCGTTGTGTTCGCCTTTTTCCCCGCCCCGATTTTCTTTTTTTCTTTTTCGTTTAATATCACAATATGGAAAGACATAAAACAAACAAACAAACAAACAACAACAACACCACCAACAACAACAATACACACACACGCGCGCGCGCGCGCGCGCACGCGCACACACACACACACACACACACACACACACACACACACACACACATACTATGATACTTGTCTCGCTTCGGTGCTTTTCTCGTGCCATCTTTGCAGGCTTCTTTTCTCGCTGTTAGGAAAGTTTCATTATGGAATATGTCAGTTCAGAGAAGGCTATCAGGTCAAAGTCCTCACTGCAGAAATTGGAGCTAGGGGGTATGTAGGAACGTCTGCATACAGCCTCATGAAACAGCTCTCAGTTGCAGGGAGGGAAACAACCAGAGCCCTGAAAGCAATAGCAGAAGCAGCAGAGAGGTGTTCAAGCTGGATCTGGTCAAGGAGGAACAAAAGTGAACTTGATAAAAGCTTAACTTTCCTACAAATAACAGGTGTCCCAGTGGCTCAGTGGTTAGTGCGCGAGTCATTAAGTGGAAAATGAGCATGTCTAGAGATGCATGGGTTCGAATCCCAGCCATGGCTCGTCCCAAGATGGGAAAAAAAGGGGGCAGCAGAGGGACATCCGGAGTCATGAACCGGTGTGACCCAACCCCCCCTAGAGTGTCAGGAGATAAGGGCCGAAACACTTGCTTGAAGGGGGCTTCTCTTCTGAGGACTCTCTGCTGCCACGCTCTCCACGAGTTTCTTTCTACAGTTCCCGAGATACTGTATACTCCATCTCCACGACAGTAGGCAATGTCTTCTCTCTCTCTCTCTCTCTCTCTCTTCTCTCTCTCTCTCTCTCTCTCTCAATTGCATGATACTATATTACCTTAAACCCCTTATCTAATTTCATACCATACTGAAAATGATAACACTTTGTGCTTTGCTACTTCTTCCCATTTCTCTTTCCCCCCCCACCCTCTCTCTCTCTCTCTCTCTCTCTCTCTCTCTCTCTGTGTGTGTGTGTTCCAAATTCTATGTATACTTTGTTATTCTTCATTTTGCTGTCTGTTTTGTACGTGCTAACTGTTGTCCGTTATTTTTACTTTTCTATATGCCCCACATCCCACTCCTCTTCTTCCCCCTTCATTTGTTCTGTCTTCTCTCAGATCTTTTCATTTCATATTCTATTATCATTACATGACCGATGTTTGTTGTTATTCACACACTATTTCATTTCAGTGCATATTGTAGTTCCTATCAGCGCGAGGACTGAACGTGAAAACGTGCATCAGTGCTTATCAATAATCCTCGTAAATATGGAATCCTTCCCTTCTCTTCTCTTTTCCTCTCTTTTTTCTCTTCTTTTCTCGTCTCTTCTCGTCTCTCTCTCTCTCTCTCTCTCTCTCTCTCCTCTCTCTCTCTCTCTCTCTCTCTCTCTCTCTCTCTCTCTCTCTCTCCTCTCCCTCTCTCTTCTCCTCTGTTTCTGTGCGTTTTCTTATGGCATCATCCTCTCATCTTTTTTATTTGTTTGTTTGTTTTTTTTTCGTTTCAGGATGGTGTTCTTGATATGTTCGGACCTACGGGAGAGGGACAGAGATTGAAAGGGGAAGTCAAACCCATACAGTGAGTTCAACTATCGACATATTTTAGTTAGCATACAGTGATAAGCTACATCACTGGGTATGCAAATAGTAAGTACTGTAGATTCTGCTTGTTCTGTGCCTTTCTTTCTTTCCCCTCTTCCCTTCTTCTTTTCTTCTTTTTTTTACTTTCTTTCATTCTGTCTTTCATTCCATTTTCCCTTCCACAAACAGAATGAAAGTGTCACTGCCATTATGTGATTAACTCATAAAGTGTCGCTGCCATTATGTATTAACTCATAGTGTCGCTGCCATTATGTAATAACTCATAAAGTGTCGCTGTCATTATGTAATTAACTCATAAAGGTCACTGCCATTATGTATTAACTCATAAAGTGTCGCTGCCATTATACAATTTAACTCATAAAGTGTCGCTGCCATTATGTATTAGCTCATAAAGTGTCGCAGCCATTATGTGACTTACACATAAAGTGTCGCTGTCATTATGTAATTACCTCATAAAAGTGTCGCTGCCATTATGTAATTCACTCATAAAGTGTCGCTGCCATTATATAATTCACTCATAAAATGTCGCTGCCATATGTGATTTACACATAAAATGTCGCTGCCATTATGTAATTAACTCATAAAGTGTCGCTGCAATTATGTATTAACTCATAAAGTGTCGCTGCCATTATGTATTAACTCATAAAGTGTAGCTGCCATTATGTATTAACTCATAAAGTGTCGCTGCCATTATGTATTAACTCATAAAGTGTCGCTGCCATTATGTATTAACTCATAAAGTGTCGCTGCCATTATGTGACTTACACAAAGTGTCACTGTCATTATGCGATTAGAGTTGGATGGAGGCTCCACCTACAAAAGGTGGAAGACATAGAAGTTTGGAGGACCACACACA
>JADBJO010004328.1:177384-203141 GCA_016801955.1 Conus betulinus | reverse complement strand
GTAGCTCATTTACAATTTTGCGTTTTCTTGTTTTGCTTAGATACGCATAGCTCTCTGAAAGCTATCTTGCTATCGAATCAACATCTATTTCCAAAGCATTGTGAAAACGTGTAAATACAGAATTTGCATTTTCTTGGATATATTCTGTATAATTTGCTGAGTACTGTTCATTAAAAATATATCTGACTTTATCTTAAGGGCAATGTCTTCAGTACCATCAAGATGTATTTTTTTCATAAAAATCTAATACTGATACAACTGGAAAATGATCTGATTCACTTCTATTCAGAACAAACATATCAGTGATTTTATCAAAAAATAGCACTGAACAGATAAAGTAGTCCACCACACTCATACCCCTATTTGCAATACATGTTATTTCTCCCTGCGAGTCACCAGTTTTGCAACCCGTTTACAATAAATAGGCTATTCTTTCAAAACGTCTGAAAGCTTCTGTCCAAATTTATTTGAAATCGTATCTTTAGATTTTTTTTCTTTATATGGTTTGTCCATTTCCATCAAAAAAACTCGTCAATATCTATTAACGGTTGCACATGTTTACTTTGGAACATTCCTTCAAGATCGGAAAGACTACCCATCCGTGCATTAAAATCTCCAGATAAAATTAAAGGCAGATCAGGAAAATTTTGCGACATTTCAATGTTACCCTCCAAATGTTCAATACCCATTTGATCATCTTCACCATAAATAGTAGAGAATTTTCTGGAACAATATATACAAAGCCAGCAATGAAATCAAATGAAAAATCAAAAAGACAATTTTCAAATTTGAGAAAAACCTTATCCTCTATATGTTCAAGTATTCGTGTCACCCCCTGGCTGAACAGTTTATCAACAACCAACCCCCCCCCCCCCCCCCCCCCCCCCCCCACCCACTTGTTCACACCCCCCCCCCCCCCCCCCCCCCCCCCCCCCCACCAGTTTAAACCTTTTAAACGTTTTGATCTTCGAGAAAAATGCACATTATAATCAAGAAAAAGCATTTTCAATATTTTCTTTTTTACAAGACCAGGTTTCAGACAGAGAAAAAATTCTGAATTGTTTACAAAAATCAATGAAGGATTTACTATTCAACTTATTCCTTAGACCTTGAACATTCCATGTCATAAGTTTAAGGTTGCAGTTAGATTGGTCTCGTTCACACAGTTCTGTCTCCTCTTCACAGTTTTTTTATGAAGATCTTCAGTAGTATCACCAATTTTCTTTGTGCAGTCAGTGTAACTTTCATTATCTTTTATTGGACTTTTATTTGAAGAACGTGTGTGTTGATTATTCTGTTTATGACTGTATGACTGAATATTTTTGTCAATTCTACTTGTGACATTAGTTCCATCATTGTCATTGATCATGTTTTTCATTTTGTTCATTATCTTTACAGTTTTTGAAATATTTATTACAATATTGAACATTTGAACTTGGACTTACATTCTTTCCGGAGTGGTTAGTATTATCAAAGGTGTCAAAAAAATACACTTTCTTTTCCTCCGATTCTCTCCAGTGCTGAAAAGTCTGCTGATGGCCGGCCCTTCATCTCCGTCCTTGCTCCTCAAGTTGGTTTCTGTCTCTGTCATAGGAGTAGGTCTTCCCCTCCACCACAAGTGTGTCAAACTTCAGGTGAGCCTTCTTCCCGTTCTTCTTGGCGTCTTTGAGAAAGGGTAGCAGCTGCGTCGTTTCTCTCTCACTCTTGGAGTAAAATCTTCCGACACAAATAGGTTTGGTTGATTCTTCAGCTTGGCACGTTTCGAGAACACAGCTTCTTATTGTTTGTAGCTGCTGAAGAGAATGATAATGGGGTGAGGGGCTTTACCTCCTTTCAGTCTGTGAGCACGTTCTATCTTCACTTCGTCTTGAACCCCCATCTTGTCTTTTATCACACTGTTCGCTGCCTCTTCACAGTCATTCCAGGTTTCAGTATGTCCGTCCAGTTGGGGAATTCCGTGAAAGAAAGAGTAGATTGTTTCTTCGATTTCTTCCTTCTATGTCATCCATCTTCTCTTCTAGCTGGATAATTCGCTCATTCAGTTCTTTATTCTCCTTCATGACTGATTCGAACTGGCCATTAGCTTTGCTGTTCAACATGTCCATTTTGCTATCCATAGAGTTCATTTTCTCTTAGTCATTTCTCGCAGTATTTTCATCACATCGGAAATATTACCTTCCTTGATGTTTCGATGTCATTAGTTCGGGGATGCGTAGTCGAAGGACTGTCCGTGCTGGAAATCCTGGCTTGATGCAGGTTTTGCTTGTTTTGCTTGGTACCAGGTCCAGGATGCGGCTCAACGCCGCCTATCATCAACAACACAAGTACCGTGGAAAAGGCAATGGCAGCAGAGTAACTGTTCATTTTCAATCCTTTCACACGTTCTGCTGCTTTCTCCGCTCTTCTCGCCAATAGAGTGTTCAACACAAAAGCGAAGTGTCCAATTCTTGCCCGATAAAGGTTGACTTCACAGCCCATCGTTCGCACGAGAGAACTGGTTTTACGTGCGGGTGTGACAGTGACGAGAACTCAGCAGAAACACATCCGTTCAGTTCGACGGTCAATGGACTTCTCGTGTGTGTGCGTGTGTGTGTGTGTGACGAATGCAAACGAATCAATTTAAAATACGGTTTTGAAAACCAGGAACGATTTCATGTTTTCATGCGTCTAAAAGCTGCACGTCATACGCATTTGTTGAAGACTCATAGCACTCTGACTCAGTCATTTCTTTTTTAAGCATTTAAAAAGTTTAATTTTCAAGCAAATTTTGAAATCGTCAGTATATCTCTCTTGAAACTGTTTACTGTTTTTAATACCTTCTCTTCTTATATCCTTTTCTGTAGAATTCTTCATGTCTTCCTCTCCAATTTTTGTTTTCAAAGTAACACGTGTGTATAGTTTTAGCAACCTTTTCACAAATTAACTTTTTTTTTCATTTGCAGTTTAAAACCAAAACGTTGATAGCATATCATATACGTTTTTTACAAAGAAAAAACAAAACGAAGACAACGACTCGTGGTTATGAAAACCATTGGAAAACCTTAAGATTTTAACATTAGTTTGTTATATAGTGTACTGAACACTTATTCTCGCTATTGGTAGTGACATTCTCTCTCTCTCTCTCTCTCTCTCTCTCTCTCTCTCTCTCTCTCTCTCTCTCTCTCTCTCTCAAAAAAAAAGCAAGAAAAAAAAAGAAGAAAGAAAGAAAGAAAGAAAAAAACAAAATAAAAAGGAAAAGAAAAGAAACAACGAAAAACAAAAACAGAAAAAAAAAAGAGAAAAATCTGTCGACTTTACATTTGTGACTGTACGTCAGGTTGACTTCCAGGCAAAGTTAAAAACATTATATATGACCAAATACGACAGCTTATAAGCAACATTGAACTAATAAATCATGTGCTTGAGAAATTAAGAGCAATTTGAGTAAATCATATAACTTTATACCAATAGATCGTAGAAGGCTTTGTTTAAAAACGAGTATAACACAAGCACACACAAAACACACACGCAAGCATGCATACACATACACACAGCCACACAGACACAGTCAAAGGCATGCGCGCGCGCACGCACACACACACACACACACACACACACACACACACACACACACACACACACACACACACACACACACACACACACGCACGCATGCATGCATGCATGCATTTGTTCCTATGATGTTATTGCAGCCTATGTTTACATCTCATAACTTTTTTTTCTATAAATCCATCGATCTCTAATATATTAAATTGTTGTCCAGTTTAATGTGGTGTGTAAGATACTTTATATGTGCATCTGTGATGACGGCTTTGATTCAAGACTGTAACGTACAGTCAACGCGTCATCTCAGCTGATCCTTACTTACAGATAAGCTGTTTTGTTTTTTTTTTTGGGGGGTTGTTTTATTTTGTTGTTTGTATTTGGTTGTTGTTGTTTTTTTCGTTCTGAGCAGGCTCAGTGGTTCTAAAAATCCTGACATAGTTTGAAAGGGATGATATTTGTCAGCTCCATTTTGTAAACCGACTGTTGTAAATAGGTGTACACATGCAACCAAAATCAGCATGCCAACGCATCTGACTGGTAAGAAACGTTGAATCTGATGATAGTGATTTTCCAGAGTGCTAAATTTGTCAACAAGCAAAATACAACATAGTATTATCCACATGAAGATTATAAGGCTGAACACCATTGAAAGAAATGACACAGGTGCTACACAGGATTGATGTCTCCCCTCCCAGTTTACATGCCTTTGGTAAAATTACTGTGATCAGGCTAAAACATATATCACATGGTGCAACGTATTGCCACACGCTGCGACTTAACGTAATGCAAACACATTTATGCTCAAAACCAAACACACACACACACACACACACACACGCACGCATCAATATAACTCATCACAAATTTCAGCTGACAGCTAGCTCTCTCTCTCTCTCTCTCTCTCTCTCTCTCTCTCTCTCTCTCTCTCTCTCTCTCTCTCTCTCTCTCTCTCTCAATCAATGGTGGTAGACTCTATGGTTATCAGTGACAGAATCAAGCAGAGCTGGGGACTGGGTGTTTGCATGTTCATCCAACAAATTACTTTACAAGTACTTGTTAATGTGTATCCCCAATTAGGGTTAAGGAACAACTCCTCAGTCATGTATTCTGGCGTCAAAAGCTGTCAGATTGTTTTAGCTCACATCTGATGAAATTATGAAAGATGCAGTGGACTCAGGCCTTTAGTCTCTCAGGGAAGAAAAAAAAATGTGTCTGTGTTTATGAAGTCCGTAAGCACCTTCTTTACCAACCTGTCCAGTGACAGAGGAAAATATTAATGCCCGGTTAATTGTCTTCATCCACCAGATCCTGCATCATAACGACCCCACTGCACCCGGAATCTTTTATAACATTCACAGGTGAAGTCATGTGGGTTTTTTCTGCCCCGACCGGCTCCTACCCAGAGTTGAGTTGCTGCGGACTCAGTTGGGAAGACTGGGACCACACAGTCGAGTTTCATCCACTTAATGGATGCGTTTCTGAGAGTGTTGCTCAAATTTCCTGACCAACACTGCAGGTGCCTGTATCTCTCGGGCCTGGTTGACGCCGGGATATATTATGAAAGGAAGCGTAGAGTACAGCCCTGTCATGTAGTCTCAGACCGAAATGGAAATCCGTAGCATCATCATCATCTTAATCATCCTCATCTCATCGATCAGCATTTTAAAAAAAAGTCTCAAAAAATTCTGTGGCCCTTCATGCCCTGCTCTCATGGTGACCTCAATTTCGATGTCCTCTCCACGTCTGTGGCCTTGGTTTGGTTCCGTCGGGGTCACCGGTATCGGTGAGAGTCCATGGGGGCTGTCGCTGGACGGACGTGGTGGCGCCCTCGGAGGGAGAGCTCACTCACGCCGGCTCCGCGACTAAGCAATTATTGTCGTCAATAGGGGGGGCTAGTAGGTGGTGTCCTGCGTATGTTAGACCAGAACAGGCGCCACTGAACACCACCAAAGTGACTCGGCAGCAGTGCAGTGTCTCCTCCGGGGGTTGCCTCTTGACGGCTTGACATTGACTGCTTCCCTGTGCAGAGAGGCAGAGACACAGACGGGCACAGAGAGAGACAGACCGACAGACAGACAGATAGAGAGTGAGTGAGAGAGCAATATCAAATACTTGACCACAAACACATATTGGTGCCGATTTAGAATAAATTTGTTTAAACCGATTATCAGCCTGAGATCTTTGGATGGGGTAATAAGTGTAGTTCATGGTGGATTATATGAGTCCACTAAATATCGCCTCTATCTGAAATTCTTCAGAGGTTGATAGAACATGGATAGCTTCAGACGATCTGAGAAGGATTCATATACACATGAGGTACTTTAACAAAACATCCACACACACACACACACACACACACACACACACACACACACACACACACACACACACACACACACACACACACAAAATACTAGAAGTCAGATATAGAGAGAAGGGGGAGGGCGGGAAGTGAGAGATCACGCGTAATCATGATCCAGCTACGTGTAGATCCTTATGCATGTGGAGATCAGTATAATGGACAACGCAGACCGTGTCAAAAGGGATGCATGGTATGATCAATATGAACCGTTTGTAAAGGCCTCTGATCTGATCTGGAACATTGGCGACCCTACTGCGTGTTTGTTTGGACTATTTGGAAACTGTATGATAATTCTTATCATGCTTCGTCTTCCTGCATCGACTTCTAGCGTTTTCTTCCAAGTTCTGGCCTGGTCTGACCAGCTGCTGTTAATACTAAATCCCCTAAATGGATTTCTTCACGATCAATTCGGTGTGCCATTTTTTTCAAACACTTGGATCCTGGCCGTGTAAACTGCGGCGGATGATGGTAGACGCCATGAGAGTTCTATCTCCATGGATGCTTGTGGCGCTCACCATGTTAAGAGCAGCTTCTGTGCTGTGGCCACTTCGTGTCAGTGCTGTGTGGACGAAGGGAAAGTCACGGGCTACTGCTGGTATAATGACTCTTGTTATCACTCTGATCCACTGTCACGTTCTCTATGGATATGATGTACGATCTGACAGTCGGAAGTGCCGTGAGGATGCTGTGTCAGAAATGTACTGTTGGTTTGACAGTGTGGTCTGGTCTTGGATAGACATGGTTCTGTTTTGTTTTGTGCCTTTTCCTGCTGTTGTTAGTCAGCAACAGTGCTCTTCTCTGGACATTGGTCAGATCTCGTCTTCCTGTGCAACAAGCCGCCCAGGCTTCCAGACAGCGGAAAGTGACTTCACTGACCGTCACCTTGATTGCTACAAGTGTTGCCTTTTTCCTGCTGACAGCACCGAATGGGATACAATACTTCATATCTTTTTATGTTGACTGGGATGACCCAATTCAGTCTGGACAATACGAAGTGCTCTACACAGCCAGTGAAATCCTGTGGTACTACAATAGTGCCATCAACTTCTACTTGTATTGTTTAACGGGTAGAAAGTTCAGAGCAGTTTTAATACACATCATTTTAAATTTGAGGGCTATTCTATGTCATTAAAATCTCAACTGAACACAAACCAGCCCAATCAGTGACATTTCTGTCATTTAGATCTTGTTTTGCAGTAAACGCCGTAATGTAATTCAGGTGTGAGAGGTGCCACCAGTACTGATTCTGAGGGATCCTGTTAGCAGCGTAACCAGTGGCGATTCTGAGGGATCGTGTTTAAGGTGTCACCTGTGGTGATTCTGAGAGATCCTTTGAGAGGTGTCACCAGTGGTGGTTTTGAGGGATCGTGTGAAAGGTGTCACCAATGGTGATTCTGAAGGATCCCTTGAGAGGTGTTTCCAGTGGTGATTATAAAGGACTGTGAGAGGAGCGTCACCAGTGGTGATTTCTCTCTCTCTCTCTCTCTCTCTCTCTCTCTCTCTCTCTCTCTCTCTCTCTCTCTCTCTCTCTCTCTCTCTCTCTCTTAAAGACTGAAGAGAAAGGCACTTATTGACAGATGGTCGGTTCCAGGGTTTTGTTTCCAGTTCAGGATACCTTTCTCTACAGCTCTATCATCAATAATCACAGGAAACATCTAAACTGGTGGAGCTTCCTGCAGGACACGTTTTCTTTTCTAGCATTGATGCGTGAAGAGTGGCCATTAAAGTTTTGTGCATGCTCTGTTAGTGTGCATACTCCAGCATGAAAAATCAAAGCTGTGTAAACCCAGAAACATTCAGCGAGAATACTGCCGCCAAAGAACTGGCGACAGGAGTAAAATTAACCAACTTTCAAACCTTAACAGTTACTGAAGTGTAGGGTGGTCAGTGGGAAAGCCTAGCATCCTTTGTAATGAGATGAGGCAGACAGACGGAATAACCTAGTACCACTGCCTGTCTTGTACTTCACCTGGGTCAGTGTTACACTGACGGGTGTTTCTATCGTTCATGACTCTTGCGTTGACCATTTTTGTTTTCCTTTTTTTTTTTTTTTTACTTGCGTCGTTTTTTCTGGGGTTTTTTTGTTAACTGCTTCGTTTTTTTTTTTTGAAGGAAGAAAGACGTGTTCCCAGAACACCCTACTGGTGAAGCACTTCGCGCCATCAACTGGACACTATGCCTTGGTTACTTCCTAGCACCCGTCCTTCACTCCCCCTTCTAAAACGCAAACAGGGGCCTGCTGCATTCTACAAAATGTGTCTGCGTTTCTCTGTGACTCGCTCTCATTTTTTTTCAAGCTGCACCAAAGATGTCAGTCTTTGAACGTGAAAGACAGCCCTGGAAGAGCTGGTGGGCTGGGTATGATAACACTGACACAAAAGCTGAACTCAGCTGGAGGTGCACAGATATATGAGTAAAAAGGATTGAGCTATGTGGTACAGACTTCTGTGGCATCTGTTTGCATGAAAAATAATATAAACAGTCAAGTTTTATCCCTTATTTTGATTTTCTCTGTATCCTTCACGTTGTAGATATCTTACCTATCTAGCTAGCTATCTGTCCGTCTGTCTAGCCATCTGTCTACTGACATTTTAGTTTCTGTCTCCGGTTCTAATTGTTCTGATTACATTTTATCGCACATTTGATCCTTTCTGGTCTTGGGACTGTCAGTAGGGCAGTGACTGATGACGTCATCAGAAGAATGCTGTGTGTCCGTGATCAGCTCACCGTTGTCATTTAATAACAGTCGGCACTGGGTTGGCATGGTTTACATAGAACATTAGTTTGCTGTTGGCCAACATGGATTAACGATGCGTATAAAGGGACCATTAAAGAAATTAATTCAACAGCCAATCAGTATGTCGGGTTTGTGTCATGCAAGTGAAGCAGAATACGTCATACAGAATAATTGATTAACAGATGCGATATGTTTTTCGATTTTTTAAAAAAATGGCGAGAGAGAGGCCTCATCACAATAAAAGACATTACTAGTGCTCAGGAAAGGCGTCTTTTAACTTTAGTGAATGTACAAAACTGACTTAACCAAACAGGGCGATAACCGTGTTTCAATACAATGCTGTACTAAATGTCATATACCACAAACCTAGATTGACTGGATAAAGGATAAGAACATCCACTCCAAATGGACAATCATGGTACCTGTGACGCAAACCACTTCTTTGCCAAAACAAAACAAATTAAAGAATACAAAGAGTAATAACAAACCATTAACCCCACACGCAGTAGATTTTTTGGAGCAGAAAACTGAACCTTAGATTTTGTGAAAAGACGTGGCTAGGATCAAGAATGGCAACGAAAGAATTACGAGTACGTGAGTTGAAATGAAACTGTTAATAATATTTATCCCAAAATACTCCGCTACAGAAAATATTGTATGCCAGACTGTTTCATTTGATAGTTGTCCGGACACAGTAGATGCCATTGAACTTTTTTTTTTCTTTGAATGTCCGTCAATAAGACGATTTTGGTACAAAATTGAAAATATTGTTTTCTGAAAGGTAGGAATGAAACTGCATTTGCCCCTAGCACACATGCTGTTTGGCTATATGAAAAGAAATATTCACATGATATGTGTGCATCAACAAAGTTTTGCTAGTGGATGAAATATGTTTAAGGAAGTCATCGATATCATATAAAGTAGTTTTTGACAAAAAAAAACACAGTTAAGGAAGTTAATGTCACACACACATACGCACGCACGCACGCACGCACGCACGCACGCACACACACACACACACACACACACACACACACACACACACACACACACACACACACACACACACACACACACACACACACACACACACACACACACACACACACACATGGACGCACGCACACACGCACACAGAGTGGATGTTTGGGGTGAGGGAAGTGACGAACAGGAGGTGGGAGAGTGTATTCATTTGATTAAAAGTATACTATCCAGCAAACATAGCAAAATGAAAGTGTCAGTGCACCACACATTAGTACATGAATGAACCCAGATGCTCTGTATCAAACATCAAAACTTTAAGAACAGCAAGTGAATGCCCATCTGTTAAAACACACACAGAGACAATACATGGTGAGTGTGAGTATGAGTCAATTTCGGGGGGGGGGGGGGGGGGGGGGGGGATGACAGTGGGAAAAATAGGGGGATGAAGACCCCACTGTATAAGAAAAAAAAAAGAAAAAAAGTGGAAGAAACTGAGGTTGGAGGACAAAAATGTGTAAGAACTACAAAAAGGTAGCTAATATGCTTTCGTCACAGAATTATATTTGAGGCACACAATCATAAAATCATATTCAACACCATCGGTATTCATATTACCATTTTACATATCCGTTTGTATCTTTTAGTCCTTTTTTCTTTCTTTTTTTTCTCTTTTTTTTTTTCTCAGTAGGGAGTTTGGGCATACATGTTTTTATACATATCAGAAAGTGCATTTATATCATTTTCTTTTTGAAATGAATGTTTATAGTGTCTGTAACAGTAACACACTCTGCTGTTTGTATGGTTTCCCACCATAACCATCAAATCAGTCATCAGTCATTGGGGTTTTTTTTAATGATCTATCTATTCAATTATCTGTTTGTTGATACATTTATATATTTATTTGTTTTTGTTGTATTTGTCGACTGATCATTTTGTTTACTTATTAATTTGTTCAATTACTTGTTTGTTTGTTTGATTAATTGTTTGTTGTTTTTTTTATTCAGACATTAATTTTATCTGACATAAGTCTTTATTTTAATCTGCATTGTATTCACCATGTACAGGTTGTCTTTTTTTATACGTTTACTCGTCTTATGAATGGAAGATATCTAGATACCCAAACATTTGCATGTAAATGATTTGTGTGTCATACTCTGCTATGATGACATGATTGTTAGTCATACGATTTTTCACTTTATAACATAATTGGTAAACCATAACTTACATGCTTTTTTTTTAAATAAACAAGTCTGTGCAACAAACATGGGGGGTTCCTAAACAAAATGCAATATCCGTATACAGTTTAGGAACCCTTGGCATGTTTTAAAATTGAAACGAGCAGACTTGTTGACTGTATGGTTGTCATATTGCTCATTTTCGGGTGTGGCTTGACTGTTCGATTTGTTGGAAGAATTTCGTGCTGTGTCATTTTCATATGTGCATGACAGCGTGTAGATAAACACAAGGTGTGTATTGATTAGAGGCAAAACATCATAACTTTGTCACACTTGTTGAGGAGCTAAAAATATATACACGATCAAATAAACGACATCTGTGTATATACATGATTCATCTCTCTCTCTCTCTCTCTCTCTCTCTCTCTCTCTCTCTCTCTCTCTCTCTCTCTCTCTCTCTGTGATTTAATCTTTTTCTCTTCAACCGACAAATTGTGTCCGTAAACACATACAAATCTAATTTTCTTCCAAACAAATTTGGTGTCCCACAAGGGTCAGTATTAGGTCCTCTATTGTTTTCATTTTACATCAATGATCTGCATATTGTACTTAAAAATAAACAGCAAAATGTTCGCTGATGATACAACTTTAGACACAAGTAATTCTGACGCCCAACAGGTCTGCTTTGACATCCAGAGAAACATCAGTCTTTTCGTTAAATGGACACGATTTAATCACATGGCTCTCCATCCTCAAAAAACTAAATTAATGATGATAACTACAAACGTCAAACTCTAAGCCAAAATCTACCAGTACTTTGTATTTCTAACGAAAACATCGAAGAAGTATCCAGTCACAAAGTCTTAGGAATAACAATAGATAATAATCTAACTTGGCCAAAACACTTAGAGTCTTTATATAGAAACGTTGCAAGAAAACTACATCTTCTAAAAAGGATTAAGGACTTCTTAAATTTGCATGCAAGAAAACTATTTTTCACTCTTATATTCAGCCTGTTATTGACTATGTCTCAACACTTTGGGACTCAGCGAGCAATAATTCACTCAAACCACTAACTAGCCTTCACGAAAGAGCTGTCAAAGTAACGTTACGTCAATCATCCTCACTGGTAGATTGAGACTATAACCAATCAGGCATTCTCCCATTTAAAGCCAAATTTCTATGCAATAAGGGGCTCTTTATGCATAAGATGCTCCATGAAAATGCTCCACTTTCTCTGACAAATATGTCCACTTTTAACGAATATCGACATTCACATAAAATAAACCTCCTGCTTTGCAATTATTAATCTATATACAAGTCTGGTTTGGCGTATTCTGGAGGTTGGCTATGGAGCCATATTCCTCAAGGACTTAAAAAATCAATCAAGTTTAAAAAAAAAATTTCAAGTCTAATTTTCAAAAATATCTTATGAATGCCTCAGATTTGACTGCACTATATCCTAAATTGTATTGATAATTCTCAATTCAGATTTAATCTAACAAATATGTGATGTTCGAAGTTGACGCAATATTACGCAAATTGCATTGATCATCCTGTGCCATTAATGTGTTGTTTTTTTATCAAACCTTTTTCGCGGGTGTGTTTATTATCCATGTCTGCTTCATTGCCTTTCTCTTCTTTTATCTCTGCCTATCTATCGCCAGTAGGTCGGTCGGTCGGTCGGTCGGTCTCTCTCTCTCTCTCTCTCTCTCTCTCTCTCTCTCTCTCTCTCTCTCTCTCTCTCTCTCTCTCTCCATTCACCCCCCCCTCTTGCCCTGATTTTTTTAACTTGGTGGTGGTGGTGGTGGTGGTGTTTATTGTTTTTTGTTTTGTTTTTGTTTGTTTGTTGTTTTTTTTGTCAAGGTTCTCATGCAAGTAATATTTGCATTTTTTTTCATGTATTTGTTTGATTTGCTTTTTACTATATATCGATTTTGTTTCTTGCCCAGAGGGCTGGATGTAAAAAGAAATGCTTAGTCCCACTACCCTCTTAAAATAAGATTCGTTCGTTCTCTCTCTCTGTCTCTCTCTCTCTCTCTCTCTCTCTCTCTCTCTCTCTCTCTCTCTCTCTCTCTCTCTCTCTCTCTCTCTCTCTCTCTCTCTCTCTCTCTCTCTTGAGAACGTACAGTCGGGTGAAAGTTAATAACAACCCCAATGCTGTTCAACTGAGACTTAACTATTCTATAATGAGAAACAAGTATAAAGACTTGCTTCGAGACAAGCAGCAGTTATATAGACAACAAGTTTTAAACACACTTAACGAAAACGCCAAAGATTCTAAACGGTTTTGGAGCACTGTAAGGTCTTTAAAAAGTAGTTCTCATGTACCTAACACAATATCCAATGAAGAATGGTTTCAGCATTCAAACAAGTCTTTAAAGATGAGCTGAATCCTTCTGGTCCTAATTCTCAGGAACTTCAAGCTGAGTATTTTCCTGTTGCTAATAGTAACGTCGATGAACTGGATGTCTGTATAACTGAAGAGGAAATTCTTGACTCAGTTAAGGCTTTAAAATCAAATAAAGCACCAGGTCCAGACGGACTAATTGGGGAATTTTATAAGTATTGCACCCCCATTATTCTCTTTTTCCTTAAGAAATTTTTCAACAAACTCTTTGATTTTGGCATCTTCCTTCTATGTGGTGCGAAGCTCTGATTCAACCTTTGCACAAAAAGGGTGATATAAACAACCCAGACAACTACAGAGGTATCTCTCTTTTAAACATTAGTTCAAAATTATATACTTACATATTAAACAAGCGTTTAACCAAATGGATTGAAGATTATGATGTAATAAACGATATGCAGGCTGGCTTTAGAAAGAATTATAGTACTACTGATCATATATTTACCCTTTATCTCTGGTACAAAAGCAACTTTCTAACCACAAGAAATTATACGTTGCTTTTATCGACTTTAAAAAGGCTTTCGATTCGGTAGATAGAAACCAACTCTGGTCAATCTTAAAAAAAAAAGGTGTAAAGGGTAAGATGTACAATGCACTTAAAAGCATGTATGCAGATGTCAAAGCTAGGGTTGAAGTGGGGGGAGATTTAACTGACACTTTTATGTGCCCTCGGGGTCTGAAGCAAGGAGAAATATGCAGTCCGGTTTTATTCATCATTGAATCAATGAGCTTGCTGAAGAAATAATTCAATACGGTAAACACGGTATTCCCTTATTGCCAGACTTCATAGAGATACTAATTATGCTTTTTGCCGACGATGTTGCACTCGTAGCATCTACCGTCATTGGTCTCCAGCAGCAACTAAATTTTGTGTAGCACAGCGAAAAAGCTCGATTTGATCGTAAATTTAGAAAAATCAAAAGTTATTGTGTTTAGAAATGGGGGGTATATCGCCTCAAGGGAAAGATGGTTTTACGACGGTAGGCAGCTAGAAATTGTTAACCAGTATAAATATTTAGGTGTTATCTTTTCCACGGGTCTTTCTTTTTCCCATTGCCTTGAGGATTTAGCATCCAAGGCAAAACGTCAAGTCATCAATATTATAAAACTACTGTGGAAGTTTCAAAGTCTTTCCCCGAAATTGTTCTTTAAACTTTTCGACTGTCAAGTCCAGCCAATGCTTAGCTATGGTGCCGAAGTATGGGGTCTGACTGCAAATAACTCAATTATTGAAAAAGTACATTTGTTTGCACTCAAGAGATTCTTAAATGTTTCCATAAAAACACCCAGTGCCTTAGTCTACAGAGAAACTGTCGATATCACTCTATATAAACAATTATACTAAATGTATTAAGTATTGATACGTGTCGTTAATATGCCGGATAATCGTCTTCCTAAGAAAGCTTACAACACGTTATGTGATTTGCATTATCGAGGCAAGAACAATTGGGTTTCATCAGTTTGCTCTACTTAAAATCGCTATGGCTTTGGGTATGTATGGGAAAACCAGAACGTTTACAATGTCAAAGGTTTTCTCTTAGAATTTAGAAATCGGTTGATTGATTGTCATCTTCAAGAATGGTACACCCGAATGGATATTAGTGATCGCTTTTCCTTCTATTCTTCCTTTAAGCAATTCAGACAAATACCCAATTATCTGTTTACGGTAAGTAATTTGAACAATCGTAAAAATCTCATAAGATTCAGGTTAGGCGTATCTTGTTTAATACTCACAAACTGCGGCATTCGAGTGTTCCCCGAGAGGCACTCTGCTGTCCTTTTTGTCCAAGTCAGTTGGAATCTGAATACCACTTTCGTATTGTATGCCCTAAGTATAAGGATGTTCGAGAGCATTTCATACCCTCTAAATATTATGCAAGAGCGTCGGCTTTCAAGATGTCACTATTACTTGCCAATGATAAAATGGCTAAGATGTTGCTGCTTTCATAACTAAAGCTTTTGAAATTAGATGCAAAAAAAACGAATGGTACGAAAAGTTCATATATTTTTATGTGTAATTCGGGGTACTTGTTCCCCTTTAAAAGCAAAAGAGCTGTATGTGTGAGTGTATGCGCGAGTGTGTGTGTGTGCCATGTATGTGTGTTGTGTGTGTGTGTGTGTGTGTGTGTGTGTGTGTGTGTGTGTGTGTGTGTGTGTGTGTGTGTGTGTGTGTGTGTGTGTGTGCGCGCGCGCGCGCGCGCGCGCGCGAATGTGTGTGTGTGTGTGTGTGTGTGTGTGTGTGTGTGTGTGTGTGTGTGTGTGTGTGTGTGTGATTATGAATAGGTTTACAGGTTTTGGGGGCAATTACAAATGAATGTAACCTCTGTGAGATGTGTAAATGATATGCCCTAAGCTGTATATTGGTGCGTATTTTGATCAGTATGTATACATCCATGACTGAGGAAGAATGTGAAAGTATCTACTTGGCCGAGAAAATGTATGTATACTTTTTTTTTTTTTTTTTTTTTTTCCTCTTACATTTGCTTTTTCCACTATGTTGTTCCCCCCCCCCCTCCCCAATGTCCCCATTGACACGGGCACGAGGCCTAGTTCAATTAAAAATATTCGTCTTGTCTTGTCTTGTCTTGTCTTGTCTTGTCTTCTCTCTCTCTCTCTCTCTCTCTCTCTCTCTCTCTCTCTCTCTCTCTCTCTCTCATCATATGCACGCATCTGGATTAGACATTGATATGCTTGTGGTTAGTATAGGGAATCCCATCAAAGAAAAAAGGACATTGATGACTTGCTTCATTATCTTATCTACTTTTGTACATACTGTACCCAGCAACACTAGCCTGATACAATCCCAGTCTGGTGACTGACTGTCGAATGAATGGTGTCAATGGCTCAAATAATTATTACAAATTGAGAATCTTCCTGTCGGCCCACGACAAGTGATACTTCCTATCTCTGTGATCCACACCAGCCTGCCGTTGCCTGCTGTAAAATGACAACAGCCAGCTGACCACGGGTCAACAGCTCTCTTCTGATTACGTCATTTGTATACTCCGACTGCCGGTAACGGGCCCAGGGAGAATAAAATGTGCGAAAAGATGCAACCGCCATAATTGCAACACAAGAACAGAAACAAGGTTTGCATAACTAGTCTGTCATCAAATCTTTGTCGTTTTTTTTTCTCTCCTTGTTCTGTACACAAACATTATATAATCAATTAATAACTAATAAATTGATCCTTTGATTGATCGATCTGTCCATCCATTAACCAACCAACTAAATAATGAGTGACCAAATGAGTCAATCAATCAATCCATCAATAATTTAATCAGTCAATCCGTCTATTATTCAATCCATCAATCAATCAATTAATCGATGAATCAATCGGTCAAACGGTCAGTCGGTCGAACGATTGACTGACTGACTGACCGATCAATCGATTCATTCATTCATTCATTCATTCATTCTTTTGTGCAAAACATTAAAGAAAAGGGATATAAGAAATGAAATGACACTGTGAAATGAAAAGCAGAAAAAAGGATACAGAAGTCAAAGAAAATAAAGTGGACGATGCGAGTTAAGAACTCATATTGCTATACAAATAGAATACATGAAGGTCCATGCCATATACCTGTTCATCCCCCACCGACCTTTCTTTCTATGCAGTGTTGTTATAGTTCAGAGAAGCCATTACACTAGGCACTTTCAGGGCTGTCATCGGAGCTCAGTACCCTCTTCAGTGTTATTATAGCCCACCACACAGGGCTGTCATCCAAGCTCAGTGCTCTCTTCAGTGTTATCATAGCCCACCACACAGGGCTGTCATCCAAGCTCAGTGCCCTCTTCAGTGTTATTATAGCCCACCACACAGGGCTGTCATCCAAGCTCAGTGCCCTCCAGTGTTATTATAACCCACCACACAGGGCTGTCATCCAAGCTCAGTGCTCTCTTCAGTGTTATCATATAGCCCACCACACAGGGCTGTCATCCAAGCTCATTGCCCTCTTCAGTGTTATTATAGCCCATCACACAGGGCTGTCATCCAAGCTCAGTGCCCACTTCAGTGTTACTATAGCCCAGCCCATCACACAGGGCTGTCATCCAAGCTCAGTGCCTACTTCAGTGTTCATTATTGCCCAGCCTCCCCCTCTCCCCCCTCCCCCATACACAAGGTCTTTTCAGTTCTCTCACCTACGTTTAAAGAGAAATTGTACGTGCAGCTCAAAATCAAAAATATGTTTCACTATGCTGTGAAGGATACAGGGACCGGCACTGACTGACCACCATGTGCGTAGTGTATTGTCCTGTCTTTTGACTGTTCTACCATGGCGGAAGGTTTGTCCATTCAAGAAAATCTCAGTGGACATAAACTGCAACCAAGTCTGGACACTATTCAGAGAAGATTCACATGTAACAGCAAAGAACTCTCCTTATGGAGAAACTGTCTCTGTTACCAATATTCAGCTCTTATGCATGAAGAGTTAGAATTCCAATTTGAAGACTACGATCATGATGGAACTATTTTGACACCTTCATCAGTTTTAAGAAAGATATCTTTTCGCCCTCTCTTGCCAAACCTGTTCTCCATATCTTTCATAATACTACAGACGGCTGCAGACTTTCTGTGACAATAACTCTGTACTTTACTCGGTCTGGCGGAACCTTGCTGTGTCAAGGTTTAGACTGTCCCCTGTGGGACAGTGAAGAATGTGAAATCCTAAAACAGCCTATACACGTTTTCTTACTAGAAAAAAAATGTGGAGAAACTGTCTGAATCTCTCACCACTATCCCTGTATGTTTTATCAGCTCGCTTTCAGACCCCCCCCTCCCCTGGTGTTCCCAGATATTGATTTACCTGTTGTGTTCGATCCGGAAACGTCTCCACAAAAAGGTCATGTTTTCATTCCTTCACAATCTCCCCCCCACCTTCTTGAAAGCCATGACGGTACTATGGATACTACCGTCATCTTCACTACTGCTTTCGCCTGCGGTTCCAACTTTTGGGGAGCAGTGTGAACAATGTGAAAAAACATTCCAAAGAAAAGCACCCCCATCAGTAAGAGATCAAGAAATTAAACTCGACGCACTTTGTACAATTCGTCCCATCCTAAGCACACCCCTAGCCCTCTCCCTGACTTGAAAAGGAGGGTTGGCCATCTAGAACGGACAGTTAACTCTTGGAATGTTTTGGAAGACACTATTCAAGACACTATTACTGCCATGGTCGAAGACGCCAAAGTGGCGGCCAAAAATAAACTTCGTGCGTATATTTCCGACAAATTTGACTATCTAAAAACAGAAATCAATAATCTGCAAGCTGCTTTGGAAATTAGTGGAACAAAAAACAAACAGCTTGTAAAAGAAAGCCAATCAATCAAATCCCAGTTAAGTAGTATACAGTCTGAGGTAAGAAAAATTTTTTTTAAATCACAAACTGAAAAAATATCAGTTGAAACTCAAACTGCTTAAAGCTCTCACTGTGATCAGAAAGTAATCGCATCACACAATGCACAGACTACCACACAGTCCACAACTGAGACAGTGAGTGAAGAGAGAGAGGAAGTTTCCATTGAACGTTCTAAAGAATGTGACATGTGAATGTGAATGTACTGTTGACTGACCATACTACCAAGGAGGTAATAAGTGGAAATCCAGTTTCAAGAACAGCGGATAGGCCTACGGAAAATGATTGCGACACTGACAATGACAAACAAAAGTATTCTGTACTGACTTCCAATGCCTTTGCTGTCCTCTCAGACATGAACGACAATCAGTGTTCCCAGCCACTGTCACAATCATTAGGGATGAGTACACCAAATGTAGACAAACAAAAACATTCAACTAACAACGTTTCTAAATCATCACCTTAAGAAACATTAAACCAAAGGTCCATCCCCGAAAGAGCCACAATGTTGTTAATCGGTGACTCTGTCATTCGATCTATAAATCCTAAAAGGCTCGCACCAAGGGGTGATACTATGTTTAAGATTTGTGTACCAGGTATGTCGATTAATCACCAACACAGATGGCTTCGTTTAATTCCAGTTACTCCTAACATTAAAGATGTAATTATCCATGTTGGCATCAGTTCATGCCCCTCTGGACCTATCACACCAGATATGTGGAATGATCTTGTCACCCTGCTTCTGAAAACTTTCCCACAGGCACGTGTAGCGTTTAGCTCAATACTTCCTGCCAGAGGCAAACACCATTTTAATAATTCTATTATTCCATCGAATTCAAACTTAAAAGATGTGTGTGAAAAGAATAAGGTTATTTTCATTGATCATTTCCCCATGTTTTTCTTCTGATACAAGTCTGTACAAAGACATGAAGCAACCTAGCCCCAGGGTACTGCTGAAATAGCGGAAAATATCAAAGCTCTGTGGCGTAAACAGGCCGAAGACAGAATGCCCCTAAATCGCCCAAGGTTCAGTAGAACTGGTCCCCGAAAGTACACTCAGTCAAGCCAGTCCCATACAACATTTATCCTCCCAGATTTTCTGACTTTCTGACTTCCCCCCCCCCCCCCCCCCCCCCCCTTTCCTGCATTCACCGCACACAACCAGGAATTCTCAATTCTCACAATTCAGGACCGACATCACAACTCCTCCCTTCTTTTAGATCTTGTGATCAATTCCCCCCTCTTGTGCCAAATTCACATACTATAGTGGTACAATCCCTTGCTCCTCCTAACTACCCCCCAACTTTCTTTCCCGAGCATTCTTCAAAAAGTAATTTACGTAATTCTGTGTCAACTGACAGCAAACCAAAAAGTCAATCCATTTGTGGCTCAGTATCCAGAAATCAGAAATCCCCCCCGTCCTTCAAACTACATCTGAACAACTTCACCCCCTTTACAGAACGTCTTCTACAAATGGCGTTGCAAATACTGGCGAGCCAACACTGGCCTATTTATCAGCCTAATCATCCCCAGTTCAGCCATGAAACTATTCCTGTTGTTGTATGAGGTTGCAAGTGTCAATACGCATTCGTGATTAGTATGGATATATTGCAATAGTTATAATGCGTATCAAATGGTGCACTGAATTTCACTGTGAGAGTAAGATTTTCTATAAACTGAAATTCTAAAAGTGTGTCGTGCGTGCGTGCGTGTGTGTGTGCGTGCATGCGGGTGCGCGCGCGCGCGTATGTGTGTGTGTGTGGGGGGGGGGGGGGGGGGTGCGCGCTTATTTGTGCGCATGTTTCAAAGAACCAGGAGTGGAAGAATTTGTAATCCACCAGATATACATCTGTACTTCCTCGAAAGTGCACATATAGGCCTATCTATGTATGTCAGTTACTGTAATGTGTTTGTATGATCTTAATCATTATGGTGAGTCACAGTTTTTGCCGGACCAATATCATTTCCCTGGTACTTAGTGCAAAAGAGTTTTTGAATTTGACAATGATTCATTTGTGCCTTTTGATCAAGAGTTCCGATTTTTTTCTCCTTCTCTTCTTCTTCTTGTCTTATATGAATATAGTCTTTGGAAAAAAAATAAGTTGTTTGTTACAAACAGTTCGGGTATCCCTTCCCTTTCTATATTTCATTGTTTATTATTGTGTATTATATTTGTACTTGGCTGCTATTTCTTTGTTTTCCTGTTTTGTTTTGTTAGTGTACCATGCAAGAAACACATAACGAGTGGTCATCTGCTGATGGCCTAAGAGTAGGTTTTTTGAATATTTGTCATTTACAAAATAAGCTTAATGATGTATCTGATATTCTTTTCAATCATGGTAAAAGCTTCCACATATTCGGTTTTTCGGAACAAAGTTATCTCACCAAGTGTCCGACTCAGAACTAATAATACCAGGCTATAATGTAGTGCGCAAAGACCCATCCAAATTTAGAGAAACGGGTCTTATTATATATATTCATTGTCAAGCTCGCTAAGACTTGAACTGGAGTGGAAAGACGGAGAAATAGACCTATCAATTCTATAGCGCCCCTTTTTACTAATTAAATGAGAAATCTTTGAACAGATGTCATTCACACGAATTTTGTTCTCTTTCATTCACACATTCATGTCCCGAACAACATCATGACGCATCATACACACTGATTACAAAATAAACCCACGTAGTGCCACCCAAGGCAGCACCAAAGAAACAACATAGTATTACACGACATAAAATTATTTAAAACTTGAAGTGCGCACAAAGGAACGATCCGCAGAAGGTATTGAAGAATAACGTTCCAAAGTGAAGAATGACGTGGGTGGAATGTAGTCAACGACAAACATAAAAAAAAAAATCTTGAAGCCTCCAGACTACTTCTTTACAATCAATGTGGCCCTCATGAAGGGAAAAAAAAAACACACAGTCACATCAACTGCCACAAACACGACACAGGTATATTGTAGCGGTGGACTGACTCGCCACCCAACTCCCTGGAGGTCGATTCAAGGGCAACGAGTCAGCACTTGACCACCGAGTCTTGCAGGGTTACTGCAGCCGAGAACGCCCATCAGCTACGCTCACTCCGCACGTCGTGACCGGACCGTCAGTCTAGAAGAGTCGCCCGAAACCTAAAGCATCTGCGACTCCTGATTAAGCCATACGGTCACAAAACCCAGAAGCCAAACAACCAGCATCATCCTCATGTCCGATGATGTTTCTTACGCTCCACACATGGCCCGTCTGCGTCTCTTCTCCCTTGAACCGCTAACCCCCCAATTACCACAAAACAAAAATGACGTACATCATTTTTACATCATTGGTTACGTTATATCTGTACAAACTTCATTATGCTTGTTTCTTTTCTTGTAAGATCGGAGGAAGAAGAATTTCCAAAATATGTTTACATGCAAAAAGCACCTCCATATGGGTCTGAGGTGTTGCACACAAACAATAAGCCCGTATCCATAAATATCCATGCCTTAGCTATTTACTTATTATATACAATCACATCAACCTAACCAGGCTAGTCAATAATAGGTGTGCATGCCTTGGACTAAACAAGGATATGTAGGACACATGGTGCTGTACACTGATGACTGGAAGCACATGACTGGAAGCACCACACATAAGAACAGAAATGCGACCTACCCCCTACCGACTGAGAGGTATAGAAGGTTACAATACTAACATAGACACATAGAAAACTATTTCACCTCTAGGACACAAAGTCCAACTACAGGTAAAATCATTAACCAGAGACTGGCTTTAACCACCCTAACCGCAAACCGACTGTAGCAGAGAGGGGAACTAAACATCAACCACACAGATGAACAGAGATGCAACCTACCCCTGCCGACTGAGAGGTAAAGACGGTTGCAACACTAACATCGACACATAGAAAATCATTTCACCTCCAGGACACAAAAGTCCAACTACAGGTAAAATCATTAACCAGAGACTGGCTTTAACCACCCTAACTACAGACCGACTGTGGCAGAGAGGGGAACTAAACACCAACTGACTCCTCTCTACCTAGCAAGCTAACACAAGTAAACAGACCACTGTTCGCATACAATAATCAATCAACAAACACATTACAGATAGCAAAATACGAACCTAGCACAAAAGGCATGCAACCAACACAAACACAGGCCCAAATGAACAAACCTAGGCATGTGAGTTTGTCCTAGCTGGCCAAGGCTTTACAGGCATATTATCCTAATTAAACTCTCTCGTCCTTAAATGCAAAGTGAGGAGAAACAAACAAACACACAAACAAAATAAAAATGAATAAAACTGCCGTGACATTCATCAAAGTTTAAACTTTAAGCAAATCTCTTCTCTCTAAAAAAAATACCAAGTAGAATCCTTATGGATCGAATTACAGCTGAAAAAAAAAATCAAAACTAAGCTTTATATATAGAAACTTGGTGGAGCAAACTGATTATATAGATGAATTTTCTTTGATGATGGAGGAAGCATCCCTATTCTCTTATGAATATATATTACTTGGTGATTTCAATATTGATTTATTAAAATCGAACAAATCTTGGACAGAAACTTACAAATCATTTAACCTTGACCAGCTAATAGACAAACTAACAAGAGTCACCGCTACCTTCCAAACACTTATTGACCATATATATACTTCTTCAGTTAACACCATGATAGAAATACGCTCACCGACGTTCGGTTGTAGCGACCATTCTCCAGTGTGTTTTACATGGTCCAAGCGAGGAGTTAAAGTTTAAAAAAAATTCCACAAGATAATTACCTACAGAAACTTCAAAATTTGACAATGACTCCTTTCTGCAGAAAAATCTTAAATAAATGTCAGCGAACCGCCCAGAGAAACGTGGACAAACGAGTCACAAGACAACACACAACGCGTTTCGACCTCTTAGGTCTTCCTCAGGTGAAATAAAGACAGACAAAATAGCGAAAATGCACTTAGCTTTGATCGCTTCAGAAATCTGAAGCGATCAAAGCTAAAGTGCATTTTCGTTATTTTGTCTGTCTTTATTTCACCTGAGGAAGACCTAAGAGGTCGAAACGCGTTGTGTGTTGTCTTGTGACTCGTTTGTCCACGTTTTCTCTGGGCGGTTCGCTGACATTTATTTAAGATTTGTTTAGATTTCCGCCTGCAGTCGTTTCACTTTGCAACTAGATCCTTTCTGCAGGATTTAATTAACTCATTCCTTTCCACGGTCTATCAATTCACAGACCCCGACGAGGCTTTAGAAGTCTGGTATCATAGTTTCCTTAATGTTTATAATAAGCATGCCCCATTTAAAACAATTCGTGTTAGTAACAATCCTAAAATAAAAACCTGGATAATTAAGATATGGACACTGCTACCGACTTAAAAGAGTCACTGTTAGTGTCAGGGAGTCGAGATTCCTATAATAAAAAAAAAAACAAAAAAAGAAACTTAGTCAATTTCCTAAAACAATAGTCAAAGAAAAAGTATTTTCAAGATCTTATTTCTTCCAAAGCAGATAACAGATCTATTTGGAAAGCGATAAACGAGCTTACTAATAAAAATGTGAAAGGTCATACTACCTCGCCAAAAGATTTATCATCTGATGTCTTGATAAAACATTTTTATGACATAGCTAACTCAACAATAAAAATAAACAGAACGTCAGAAAATGAATTGGATATTTTTCAGGACTTTTGCAATTCTAGAAATATATCCTCTCTTTCAAATATACCATTTATGGGTGTGCATGAAGTGTAAAAAAATCTCTAAGTAGCCTAAAACAAAATAACACAAGTGGTCTTGATGGCATGGATGGGAAAATTGAAACTGTCAGCCCCAGTAATCGCCGAAACGCTTACTTACATCTACCTATGCCTTGCAAAAAATTATATTCCAAAAGCTTTTAAAGTTGCTAAAGTTATACCCATCTATAAATCAGGTGACTATGCTGATCCCTCAAATTATAGACCATCTCCATCTTGTCTATACTCTCTAAACCTTTGGAAGATCATATAAACAACCACATTCTTAGTCATTTCAATCCTTCAATCTGTTTCATCCAAACCAGTCCAGATTCAGGGCCAGCCATTCTTGTCAGTCAGCAATAACTAATCTTGTTGACCGGTGGCTTATTAACATAAACAACAATAAAATCACAGGTGTTCTAGTAGTAGACTTTATGAAAGCATTTGATGTCGTCGACCACAGTCTTCTACTTGAGAAATTAAAAGATCTGTGGCCTAACTGACAAAACGCTTTGGAACTTCTGTCTCTCATTTCTCTCAGACAGGAAACAGTGTGTTTCGTTAAACAGATCGAATTCTTCCATTCTACCTGTTAAGTACGGCGTCACCCAAGGCTCAGTCCTTGGGCCAATACTATTTATATATATATATATATATATATATATATATATATATATATATATATATATATATATATATATGATCTACCTCTGTTTTTTACAACTTTATGTGAGATGCTTGCTGATGATACCACTATCCACACCTGTCACGATAGATTAGATAGCATTTTTATCTCCTTACAAGAAAGTATCAACAAGTTATTGGAATGGTCTGAACTTAATCATATGCGACTCCACCAAACACAAAAACTAAATACTTATTAATTATTGCCAGACAAAAACGTCAAAATCTTTCTTGTAGCAATCATTACCTTTGTATTAATGAAGAAAATCTCGAAGAAGTTGATCACCATATGATTCTAGTGTTATTATTGATAACAATCTGTCATGGTCGAATCATATTGCGTTATTATGTAAAAATGTGTCCAGAAAGATTTACCAGCTTTCCAGAATGAAACACTTTTTAGACCAACATAGCCGTAAGTTGTTCTTCCATGCCTGTGTTGAATCTTACATAAACTATGCCTCAACAATATGGGATTCCGCTAGTGATAATATTTTAAAACCTTTATTCAGTTTACATAGACGTGCCATTAAACTGATCCTCCTGAAGTCCTCCTCCCCTACTTTCTCAGAATATAAACGTTTAGGCATTCTGCCTCTAAAGTGGAAACTAGTTTACAACAAAGCTATCTTTATGTTTAAAATAATGTCCGACCATGCCCCTATGACTTTGAAAAATAGATTCGAAATGAAGAAGATTCGTCATGTTTACAAGATAAAAGTACTTCTTCCAAGAAAAGATCTGTTTAAATCAAGCTTGTTGTACTCTGGTGG
>JADBJO010004328.1:169884-172384 GCA_016801955.1 Conus betulinus | reverse complement strand
TAAAAGGCATTATTGTTACTTTTGTTGGATCCCATCTCATTGTGGTATTGTACCCCAACGAGCGCGTAGATCAACTTGCAAGAAAAGCAGCGCAAAATGTCAATTACGCAATACCACTTAACATTCCATTAGACTTGAAAGAATGTTTTTCGATTATAAATTCAACGTCAAGAGAAAAAGTTAAAACATTACTGATGAACTCAGACGTCCAATATTATCACAACTGTGTAAAGTTTAGTGATGAGTACATGGGGAAAAACATACAACAAGTCTCTTCCTCGTCTAGGGAGATTGGAAGCTTAATGCATAGATTTCGTTTGAACGCATTGAAAACAAAATATTGTCATAACGTTAAAATGTATGTGTGGGGAAACCATTAGTATCAGTCATTTACTAATCCAATGCCCAAGAGCAAGAGAACTCTTTACAAATTCGGGTATTGATGGTTACACTGATGGATCGACTTCTTTACCTTTACCACGTATTTTAAACAGTTCTTGCATTCTTGAGTCAGTTTGCAAATGTTTGTTAAGTAGTTCAATTGGCCTTTACCTTCAGATCTTATCTCTACTCAGTTACATTTGTTTTGATTAAATGGAAGAGGGATAAAGGGGGGGGGGGTCATATTCTATCATTAACGTATTAATACACTCAATCACTTAAATACTTCATTCACCCACACATAAAACTGTCTGAATCACTATAGTGGAAGGACATTAAACCGACGACAACACACACACACACACACACACACACACACACACACACACACCACACACACACACACACACAAATACTAGAACCCATACATAGAGAGAAAGGGGGATGGCGGGAAGTGAGAGATCACACGTAATCATGATCCAGCTACGTGTATGTAGATCCTCATGCACCCGGAGATCAGTATAATGGACAACGCACACCGTGTCAAAAGGGATATTTCGTATGATCAATATGACTCGTTTGAAAAGGCTTATCGTCTGATCTTGAAAATTGGCCGACCTACTGTGTGTTTGTTTGGACTATTCGGAAACTGTATGATAATCCTTACCATGCTTCATCTTCCTGCATCGACTTCTAGTGTTTTCTTCCAAGTTCTGGCCTGGTCTGACCAGCTGCTGTTAATACTATATCCCCTTAATACATTTCTGCATGATGAATTCGGTGTGCCAGTTTTTCAAACACTCGGATCCTGGCCGTGTAAACTGCGGGAGTTGATGGTACAAACAGTGAGCGTTTTATCTCCATGGATGCTTGTGGCACTCACCATGTTAAGAGCAGCTTCTGTGCTTTGGCCACTTCGTGTCAATGCTGTGTGGACGAAGGGAAAGTCACGTGCTGCTGCCGGCATAATGACTGTTGTTATCATTCTGGTCCATTGTTCACGTTCTCTATGGATATGACATACGATCTGACGGCCGGATATGCCTTGAGGATACTGTATCAGAAATGTACCATTGGTTTAACGTCGTGGTCTGGTTTTGGATAAACATTGTTTTATATTGTTTTATGCCTTTCATGCTGTTGTTGGTCAGCAACAGTGCTCTTCTCTGGACACTGGTCAGATCTCGTCTTCCCTGTACAGCAGACCACCCAGGCTTCCAGACAGCGGAAAAAGTGACTTCATTGACTGTCACCCTTGATTGCTGCAAGTGTTGCCTTTTTCCTGCTGACAGCACCGAGTGGGATACAATACTTAATATATGCATACGTTGACCTGACTGACCCGATTCAGGCTGGACAATATGTAGTGCTCTATGCAGCCAGTGACATCATGTGGCACTGCAATAGTGCCATCAACTTCTATTTGTACTGCCTAACGGGCAGAAAGTTCAGAGCAGCCTTGGTACACATGATTTTATATTTGAGGGCTGTTCTATGCAATTAAACTCTCAACTGAACACAAACCATCCCCATCACTGACATTTCTGTCATGTAGTGCTTGGTATAAATGCCATAATGTAATGGATCGTGTGAAAGGTGTCACCAGTGGTGATTGTGAAGGATCATGTGAGAGGTGTCACCAGTGGTGATTCAGAAGGATCGGTGTGAGAGGTTGTCACCAGTGGTGATTCAGAAGGATCGTGTGAGAGGTGCCACCAGTGGTGATTCTGAAGGATCGTGTGAGAGGTGCCACCAGTGGTGATTTAGAAGGATCGTGTGAGAGGTGCCACCAGTGGTGTTTTTTCTGATGGATCGTGTGAGAGGTGTCACCAGTTGTGATTCTGATAGATCGTGTGGAGGTGTCACCAGTGGTGATTCTGAAGGATCGTGTGAGGGTGTCACCAGTGGGGTGATTCTGAAGGATCGCGTGGAAGGTGTCACCAGTGGTGAATTGAGGGATAGTGTGAGGGGTGTCACCAGTAGTGATTCTGAGGGGATCGTGTGAGGGAGGTATAATGTCACCAGTGGTGGATTCTGAAGGTATAATGTGAGAGGTGTCAACAGTGGTGATTCTGAGGGATAGTTTGAAAGGTTCCACCAGTGGTGATTTTCAGGGCTC
>JADBJO010004328.1:167500-168619 GCA_016801955.1 Conus betulinus | reverse complement strand
CCCAATGTAGTTGACGCTTTAGCTGAATATGGAGGTGTTATGAGTCCAGAAGATTCATGTATTGTGACCTCAAGCTTTTTTATGACTTCAATTATGTTAGTATCAAATGGGTCGTTCATCATAACTGGCCACGTACTATTGCAAAACATTTTTAGAGGCTTTCTTAAAGCCGGGGAAGGTGTGACAGAGAACACAACGATGTTGACACTGTTCCCCTATCACCATTCTGTACCCACATGCTCTTCCATGGCCTTAATCCTGCCTGCCTGTTGTCCTGTGAGATTTCTTCTCTATAGCCTATGACACTGTTCAACATCACTTTCACGGAATGACTAATTAGACTGATAGTCCTTCAATTCTAAAAGCGCTGTATTTTTTTCTTTCTTTTTTTTTTCTTCTGAAAAACGTGTGCTCTTATGAATTTTGTACATTCTTCAGGCAACCGTTTTCGGCGTGTTCGACGTTTTCTGGCTTATGATTGTCAGTGACAAGACATTTTTGGCCCTTCAAGTAATACGACCTTTGCTAACAATTTATACTTTTCCCCCCACACTTTTTTCGTCCCCTCCATTTCTTTTTCTTGGGAAATGAGAACGTTCCCGTATTTTTGTTACTGGATTTGTTAGAATAGTCCAGTATACTGGTGTTCCATAACTGTACAGTTATTTGCAGTCTACCTTTCAATGATCTTTTTTATACCACGAGAAAGTGACGGTTTTGTCATCTGTTGCTATAACCCTATGCTAGTTGGTGGAAAACAGTCAACTTGTTACCTATATAGTTGTTTGTCTCAAAGACTTCTGCAATCCCGGGACCTTAATCCCTTTAAAGACGTAACTTATTCCATGTGCTAGTTTGCTGCTAGTTCTTCAACAGGAACGGGACTGTCATCAGTACAATGTGACCACTGCCAGGGTCAGTGCCGATAAAGGCTATAGTCTGGGTTTTCTTTGCACTGGGGTTTTGACGGTGAGGATAGCCGTGTTCAAAGGGTGGAATAGTGTCAGGTCGTTCTGTGGGAATTGGCACAGGTGTGTGGAATAAGAGTACGTGACATATTTGTACAATATTTACAGAACAGAGTAGCTGACGTCATTGCACAATATGTACATAACAGAA
>JADBJO010004328.1:150000-152500 GCA_016801955.1 Conus betulinus | reverse complement strand
AAGGTGTTGGAAATGTTAAAGCAGTTTTTACATTGTTTTCGTCAACGATTGGTTGACTGCACTTGGCAAAAATGGTCAGAATCATGTGCAGCATAGTGAGTGGTTTGACTTCTATTGAAGTGTTTGCAGCTTTCATGATTTGAAACCTTATATAACTTTAGACATGGACAGACACTTGAAATATATCATGACCAAACTTTAGGTTTGGAATATCAGAATTAGCAGTTCACAAGTTTATACACACAAAACGTTGTTGATGACAATGACTTATTGTGTCCGCTTTGTAAAGAGTCTCCAGAAAATGAAATCCATTTTGTTCTTTGCTGTTCAGCCCTAAAGAACATTAGAACTGAATTCTATCAGCCAAACTTTTATAGACAGTCTTCGCTATTTAAATCTACTATATTGATGTCGTCAACCTCACCAGAAGTTGTTCGATTTTTCTCTTTGTTTTTGTATAAGGCATTTAGATTTAGAGAAACAGCTACCTCTTGATGTTCTAAATAATTGATGTTTGGACTGCTTTACAGTCATGAGTATTTATCTCGATTCGTATATTATGCTCAATTATCCCTTCATAAGGGGCTAAGGCCAGTATGGATAAATCATCGGAATCCAAATCTCTCTCATTTTGTACGGTATCAATTTCTGATTTTTAAAAAAAAGTATTACACCGTTATAGCTGTTGTTTCCTCAGCTGATGACCAAGCCTCTGTTGCTTCTGCTGCAACGGCAAGTTCTGCCAACATGGATCCTCTTTTAACCCTCTCTCCACAACGTCTTTCTTCTCACCATCGTACAACACCACGTGACATTACAGGTTCTGACACGCAAGCATCCCAAAGCCGACACTGCACGATGTGTGTGTGTGTGTGTGTGTGTGTGTGTGTGTGTGTGTGTGTGTGTGTGTGTGTGTGTGTGTGTGTGTGTGTGTGTGTGTGTGTGTGTGTGTGTGTGTGTGTTGTGTGTGTGTGTGTGTGTGTGTTTGTGTGTGTGTATGTGTGTGTGTGTGTGTGTGTGTGTGTGTGTGTGTGTGTGTGTGTGTGTGTGTGTGTGTGTGCGTGCGTACGTACGTACGTACGTACGTATGTATGTATGTATGTATGTATGTATGTATGTAAGTATGTAAGTATGTATGTATATATGTATGTATGTATGTATGTATGTACGTATGTATGTATGTATCTATGCATGCATGTATGTTTGTGTGTATGTGTGTGCATATGTGTGTGAGACACAGAGAGAGAGAGAGAGAGAGAGAGAGAGAGACAGAGACAGAGACAGAGACAGAGACAGAGAGAGAGGCCGTGCTCCTACTTGAAAGTCAAGCAGAGGAAGGGGGGTGCAGAGAAAATCTTGAGAATGTAAAGCCATGTATGTCATTTCAGCATGGTTTTGACACGGGCATTGCTGAACCAGTTCATGTTTAAAAACTGCTGCCATCATCCATCTGCGATGAAGTGCACGTGATCTTCGGTACCCATCCCGAGTCTCACGCCCACTTTCCCAGCGTGATCACACTCTGAATTATAATAATTAACATTAAACTGTGTGAGTCGAACCAGTGAGCAGCCGTGGACATCGAAAACACAAAGAGTGTACGTACAAGATAAAAAAAAGAACAAAACTTTGAGAAACAAATACACACAGAGAAGAAGAAAAGACGAAGCAACTTGACAACATTCCTTGCTCTGAAGATAATGGATCATATCGGCACCGATGTGATTTGTTTTATTTTGTTTTGTTTTGTTTTGTTTTGTTTTGTTTTTCAAAGCCAGTTCCGGCATTGAGTCAAACAGAATCAAGAAAAGACAACAGTAGAAACAAAACACAACATCATTTTGAAATTCCCAGGCAGTCGCCTTACAGTACATAAAGATAAAGCGATCACGTAATGTAGAGAATATAGTATAAAGACAGAAAGGCACACAAGACTCTGCGTGCGCGCGCGCGCGCGCACACATATATATGTGTGTGTGTGTGTGTGTGTGTGTGTGTGTGTGTGTGTGTGTGTGTGTGTGTGTTATGTGTGAGAGAGAGAGAGAGAGAGAGAGAGACAGACACAGACAGACAGACAGACAGACAGACAGACAGACAGACAGACAGACAGAGATACGCGATGGGTTTATCATCATTTAGTGAAAAGGATAAGTTCAAAAAGACTTTCTTTCTGCCCTGCCCTCCAGAAAAAAAGGACATTGTGGTTATGAGCATAAACACATGAATTCAAACTCGAGACAATCAGCAAAATATCAAAGTATATACAACTGAATATGAAATTACACTCACTTCACAAAAAAGGCGAAAAAAAAAGCGCTTAGTAGGGGACGGAGGTGGGAGGTGGTGTGCGGGTTGGTTGTGAGGTAGAGAAAAAAAACAAGGGAAGAGGGGAGGGAAGGATGAAAAGGAGGGGGTCGAGGATAGACAAAATTACAGAGTACATAACCCTAGATACTGGTAGGAACTGAACATCACAAATAATTCGTTCATTACTAGGTTT